>JAUTDX010001421.1:0-5000 GCA_030844895.1 Ambrosia x helenae | reverse complement strand
GAGGGTGGATGGTCTGTTAAAGAAACTGGACAGGGCAATGTCTAATGCCCAATTCATTGATCATTTTCCTCATGCCAATGCAAAGTTCCTACCTTTCTTGAAATCGGATCATACGCCTATTGTTGTGAACATTCCTGATGTCCCGAAACCCAAACTAAGCCTTTCAAGTTCCCAACTACCTAACCCAAAAAACTGAATTTATTCCGTGTATAGCTGCTGCTTGGTCAGCCCATGTAGAGGGTTACGCATGTACTCGCTGGTTTCTAAACTTAAAAGAGTGAAGAAGGAAGTTCGTAAGCTTAACTTTAATCAGGGCAATCTTCACACCAAGGTTACCAATCTCAAAACGGAGTTGGAAATCATCCAAACAGAAGTTGTAAATGACCCATGCAATGAAATTCTCAGGGAAGAAGAGTGCTGCTACCTGCAAGCCTACAATCAAGCTGTTTATGATGAAGAGGTGTTTCTTAAACAAAAAGGCCAAAGTTACATGGCTGAAGGAGGGTGATCACAATTCCAAGTATTTCCATCGGATGGTCAAGGCCAACCAGAATAAAAGCCGAATACACTCCATTGAAAATATGCAGGGAGATCTCTTCACAGGGCAACGTGTTGCTGAACAGTTCGTGAACCATTTCAGCTCTGTTTTAGGCACGAGTGTGGAGACTGCCCCCTTTGAAAACCCTGCCAATCTGTTCACCAGAACCATCCCTAGTGCTGATGCAGCCCACATGACCAGGGTGGTTACTCCTACTGAAATAAAGGCAGCTTTTTTTGACATTGATGACGATAAAGCCCCTGGGCCGGACGGTTCTCTGCTAAGTTTTTCAAAGCCTCCTGGTCGGTTGTTGGAGAAGACGTGTGTAAGGCTGTTCTGGATTTTTTCTCCAATGGAAAACTCCTTAAAGAAGTGAATGCCACAGTGCTTGCGCTTGTCCCCAAAATTGAAACACCGAGAAAAGTTGCTGACTTTCGGCGATAGCTTGTTGCAATGTTGTCTATAAGGGGATAAGTAAGATTATCACCAATCGTATCAAAGGTGTTCTGGATAAAATTGTGGACGAGAACCAATGCGCCTTTATCCCGGGTCGTCTCATTAGTGATAATATTCTCTTGACGCAAGAGCTCATGCGTAATTACCATCGGAATAAGGGTCAAGCTAGATGCGCGTTTAAAATCGATATTCAAAAGGCCTATGACACTGTGGAATGGAAGTTCCTTCACAACACTTCAGGCACTTTGGGTTTCCTGATAAAATGATCAAGTGGATTATGAGCTGTGTGACCTCTGCTTCCTTCTCCATAGCTGTCAATGGAGACCACCATGGGTTTTTTAAAGGAAACGTGGGTTGAGGCAGGGAGACCCCATGTCCCCTTACTTGTTCACGTTGGTTATGGAAAGTCCTTACCCTCATGATAAAAAGGAGAGTCAGCCTTAATGAGCTCTTTCAGTACCATTGGCGCTGTGGTGATGTTAAACTTACCCATCTCTGCTTTGCGGATGATCTGTTCTTGTTTTGCCATGGAGATATGTCATCGGTTAGCACCCTTATGTCTGCCCTTGATGAGTTCAGTGATGTTTCCGGGCTGATTCCCAGTATCCCTAAAAGCACTGTGTACTTTAGTAATGTTGATCAAGAGGTGAAGGAACAGATTGTTAACCAAATCCAATTTCGGACTGGTGAACTGCCAGTGAAATACCTGGGTGTCCCCCTCATTTCTACCAGATTAAAACATAAAGATTGCACTCCCCTGATTGATAAAGTTAAATGTCGTATTTCTGATGGAAGAACAAGTCGTTGTCATTTGCTGGTAGATTGCAGCTCATTTCGGCTGTCCTCAATTCGCTCCATGTGTATTGGTCATCGGTGTTCATTCTCCCGGTTGCTGTTTCTAAAGACATTGAGAAACTCATGCGGGGGTTCCTTTGGTGCCATGGAGAAATGAGAGAGAGGTAAAGCCAAAGTCAAATGGAAGGAAGTGTGCGTTCCGATGAATCATGGGGGTCTTGGGCTCAAGAGATTGCGTACCTGGAATAAGGCCCTTATTGCTAAACACACCTGGAACATTATAAGTAGAAAGAACTCGTTATGGGTTAAATGGGTGTATGCGAACACCTTGCGGAGTTCAACTTTTGGGAACTTATGGACAAAGGTGACTCGTGTTGGAGTTGGAGGAAAATTTTGGAGTTGAGAACACTTCTTCGGCCCCACATCCTCCACAAGATTGGCAATGGTATGAACACTTCGGCTTGGTTCGACACGTGGCATGAGTTGGGTCCCTTAGCAAACTCCTAACTCACCGCAATATGTGTGAAGGGCGTTAACTAGAACGACACGGTCAGCGACATCATACACATGGGCAGCTGGACTTGGCCCCAGGATTGGAGGAGAGGTTCCCGTCTATATTCCAAACTCCATGCTTAGATCTCCAACCGCATAAATCGGACGTTGTTTGCTGGAAGACTTTAAATGGCACCATATCGGATTTTGAAGTTCGTGTGGTTTGGGCTGATATCCAAGAAGTTGGTGCGGTAGTCCCTTGGATAATGTTGTTTGGTTTAATCAAAATATCCCTCGGCATGCGTTTTTGCTTTGGTTGGCTGTTAAGCAGAAGTTAAAAACCCAAGACGTTGTTGGTAGGTGGCAAGGTGTGTGGGAATTTAAGATGTGTTTTCTGTCAGCTTATGCCCGATAGTCATGACCACCTTTTCTTTACTTGTTCGTTCTCGAAGAACATATGGGAAGCCCTAAAAACAGGTTACCACATGGGGTTTAATTCCTGACCACCTAACGCCTATAGTGACCCACATGTGCTCTCAGCCTCAAAACAACTCTATATGGAGTGGTGGTGAACGGTTGGTGTTTGCTGCGGCGGTTTATTATGTTTGGCAGGAACGGAATAGACGCCTGCATGAAAAAGTCAACAGGTCAGCTGAGGAGGTTACCAAGTTGGTCATTCATTCGGTCAAGACGCGTCTGATGGGGCTGCCCCTTGTCAAAACAGCCACGTCCATCCAGGTGGCTAGAGTTTGGGACCTGAAAGTGTCCAATGGATAACCAAAACAACCCCCTGATTCTATATGACGACTACGCTGGGCTGGATATTTTGCTGTCTGTGTTATGGGATGTGGTCTGAGATTGAGGATAACTGGACTGAGGGAAAAATCACACTTGCAATGAAAAACCTGCTGTCGCTTTTTCACTTTTTCACTTTCACTAAATTGGGAGGGTGGGGCTCGGGTTGGTTTCTGTTCCTTCTGCTGGGCTCGGGAGGGCGTTGGTTTGGGCTTTTCTCTGCTGGGGAAGTGGGTGGGCTGGACTGGGTTTATCTTTGCTGTTTCGTGGGCCAGCACTCTTCTGTTGGGCTACTTAAGGTGGCTGCACAGGAGCTGGGCTCTGCTGGGTCTGGGGTTCAAGGGTTGGGCTAATGTTGTTCCTCTTGCGTGCACTACTTGCAGTTTAGACGCGTTGATGCAACGGATCTTGTTTGCTCTTTGAACAATAAGAGCGGAAGCCTCATTGCTTGATGTACTGGATTACTTGTATGCACACCTGGAGTTTTATGTTCACGACAATTCTCCGCTGCTGCCTCTGTGACAAACCGTACCAAACCTGGTGGGGGGATCCCATATGGAGACGATGGGTTACAAGGGTTCTTTGGGTTGGGTTGGCTATGGTATGGGCTTGAATACACTAGCCATTCGGTTGTGTTCGCTTTGATGGACATCGCTTACAAGATGAACAAAAGATGTAGATCCCAAGGGCGAAAGGTTTGGAGTAATTATCATCACTGGTACTTCGGGAAAGCAACGATGCTGTTCTCGTTTCGGGAATTATGCTCATGGAATTTACTACAAAAGGATTGCTATGTGGAACATTGTCATGATCTTGGATGTTTAGCCTTAAAGACTTGCAGCTGGGTTCGAGGATACGTGTCAAAAAAATGGAACAAGAATCCCTTTGATTGGGCCGAAGATCACAATAGACTCAAGCTCCATTTGAAGAAGCAAACCAGATGGGGGGAGCCCATTCGACACAAGCAGAAGACCACAAGTGGAGATCTCACTATTTGCTTATTGGGCCGACCTTGGCCCATGAAGAAAATGTGCTGGACTCTCTTCTTTTGGAGTGCTCATGAAGACTTTGACTTTTATAATTTATTGTATGGGTTTTGTATTCTCATTATTGGGCTGGGGCGACCATCTTTATTGTTTTGGGCAATGGCCAAATGTTTTAGTGGGCTGCACGTCTGCAATGTGCACCCCTACTTTTTGTATGGGCTAACTTACACCATAGATGTGGATAGGTATACCCATAGTAGGAATAGGTTCTTTAGTAGGCCGAAAATGGGCTGTATGGTTTCTTATTTTTGGTCTCCCCATGTTAGTGTGGAGGACGTGCCGGGGGTATGCCCTTTGATGATGTAAATTGTTTTGGAGCTTGCTATGGTTGGGTGAGGTTGAGCAAGACTTGCGTTTGGATAAGTGCCCAGGCCCAATTCAGGCCCAATCTTTTTGGTTTGCTAGTCTTGCATAAGCTTGCTGCTATTATTCCTTCTGTTGGGCAGGCTCCTTACGGCCCAGTTTCCAGGCCCAGTTTGGTGGTTTGGGTGTTAGAGGGGCCATTTGGCCTGATTGCGGTCCGCCTTGTACACTGAAGGCCCAATAGTGGGTGCTATTGTTTGGTTGTTGGGCTTCTGGTGGTTTGGTTTTGAAGGCCCATTCGTGGGTTTTGTTAGCTTATTTCTTGTTTTTTAGTAGTGTGGTTTTTTTTTGGTAGAAAATATACGTAGCCTACTAGGTCTAGATATGGTTGTAGTAGGTTATTATGTTTTTCTCTGATAGAGGTTCCGAGTCTGTTTCGGTGGTGTCCTCTTTTAGGAGTTCTCGGGGGGTATGCCCCCTTAAAACCTGTACAATCACCTTTGGGATTTATATTTTTGCCGGGCAATGCCCATACCCAAAAAAAAAAAAAAAAAAAAAAACAAAAAAAAAACCCT
>JAUTDX010001420.1:0-86196 GCA_030844895.1 Ambrosia x helenae | reverse complement strand
GGTAAGAGGCTTGACTTGGCTTGGCCTGACTAGTTGGTGGTGGAGGTGGTTGGTGGTGGGTCGGAGAAGGTGGTGTGTGTGAGCGACCGGCTGAGGGTTATGAACTCATTACTACCCTAAAAACAATTTAATTTGGTGGTGGGCACTACCCTAAGGTACCCTAAAACATGGGACAATCACCAAGAATAAACATTTTACCCACATAAATCACCAAAATAAACATTTTTGTAGGCTAAATTGTAGGGGTTTCACTTATAACAAGAATAGTAGTTTTTACCATGTGTCTTGGACGGCAAAGTTGTAGTCATTTAAAATATGAGGACCCGCACTTTCCACCATATTAACAACATACAAGTCTCCTAATATACTGAACCAGCTAAACATGTAGCCACTACAAGCTGAAACGGCTAACATCTAGCCGTCTACAGAGTTTTTAGGACACACTCTGAAACGGCTCGTCGGCCTGAAAGGACACACGCCTATCATTTCCTTCGGTTGCCTGGCTCCACTTTCATAGACATTTGAACTAACGACACGACCCAATAAGAAGCGGCTCGTCCATTTCAAGCCATTTCCATTTCAATCAATTTAGAGTGTAGCCGTTCTATTTCTTAGTTAGCGTTTCTTAGTGGGTAGCCTATTGTTTTTGAAGTGTATCCGTTAAGTTATTTTAGGTTCTTCGGTGGAGCCGTTTATTTGATTTTAGCCATGAATAAGCGAAAAAAGTGTCTTTTTAAGATGAAAATAGGTTCTATAGAGGAGTTGTTAACCCATTTTAGGTTC
Source organism: Ambrosia x helenae (assembly GCA_030844895.1). Classification (NCBI taxonomy): domain Eukaryota; kingdom Viridiplantae; phylum Streptophyta; class Magnoliopsida; order Asterales; family Asteraceae; genus Ambrosia; species Ambrosia x helenae. The sequence goes on along the minus strand of JAUTDX010001420.1, from coordinate 85,413 downwards.
TATGGTGTAGCCATTAAATTATTTTAGGTTATGTAGTGAAACAGTTACATGAGGGAAATGGCTAATGTTGGAAACGGCTATATAGGATAGGGACAAGCCAGAGCAAATGACTAAATTGATAAGCCAGGCCGCTAGAAGGAAATGGCTAGGAGCTATGGGGAAACGTCTAGTGTAATGGGAGAAGAAAATGGCTACATGTTAAGGCTTTAGCTTGTACATAGTCGTTTCAGGTGTAGCGCCACGTGTAGGTTTTTAAGTGGTTCAAATTGTGGGAACCATCATTATTTTAATGGCTAGAGATTAGCCGTTTGAGACAGACAGCTGCATCTCTTTTTTTTGTAACGCCCTTACTAATTAGCTATAAAGATGTTTATTTTGGTAATTAGATATGGTCAATGTTTGTTTATGTGATTTTTCCCTAAAACATAGGTCCCACCATTTTACACACACTACCCACTATCCCTCTCTCTATCTCTCACCTACACACACCGATAGAACAAGAAAATTGATACATCAAAATACGAAAATCAGTTACAGGATAGTGCCCAAATTTGAGTGGGTTTTGACTTTGACTGGGCATTTGGCTCCTCCAACATGTGCCCCCTACCCGCCGCACAAGGGCCGGTCCCAAGCCCCTACCCAAATGCCAAATCCACCATCCTAAGAGGCTTAACCAAACGCACTTTTATGCGTGTTGATTGATTCAGATGCAGCCCGTTAGAAAAAGGATCGGTAACTTAGAAACTCTAACTGCCAAATATAAGCAAACGAAAATGTCCAAAAGTAGAAAAAAACAAGTGGATAGTAATATCTACCACATTTACGTGAAGAAGCTACTGTGAGTAACTGAGTATTAACTGTCATTCTAAATATATAGTTTATGAATAAGTGTGAAAAAATAAACGATAATCTGAAATTGGAAGTGCAACAGACATAATATGATAAAAAATGGAAGCATATATATAATATGATGATAATGTAATAACAGATATATAGTGTAGAAGGAAGAAATTAATAACCTGATTTGTGAATGTGAAAAGACGATCGATGAAGAAGAAACTAATAATAACCAGATAGTGATCGTAGGCAGCTACGTTTAGTTGACAATGCTACTGAGATTAACTGAGAATATAAATAAACAATAGCTTTTAAAACCCTAACTTATTAATTCAAGGAGCAGTATACATAAATAATAATAATAGAAGCGTATTATGATCATTATAAAAATAATAATATAATAATAAAAATAATAATGTTAGAAGAGAGTATGATCTAATTACAAGAATATGATGAAAAAAGTTGTATTGAAATTGAAAATAGTGGTGGTTTGTGAATGTCAACAGACGAAGCTGAAGGATTTTTCAGACAAAATGTAAATCACTGTTAAAGGGAGCGACTAGACTGATCACTGATATACTTACTACATGCAGGCTGCTAAATGAGCCGGGTGTATAATATATTATTCCACGCCGTTTAAAGGATACGCTTCATCATTGTAATAACTAGATTATACCCTAGAAAACGTCCCGGGGTTGAGAAATCTGTTATAATATATCAATTTTTACATATGAAATAGAACTTGCTTTATACCCGGGAGCGCGTCCGGGGTTGAAAAAATGTAATTTGAACTTTCTAAATAATCAACCTAACTATTACTAAAATTAACAAATGAAAGTAAGGAAATTCAGGTCATAAAAACAGACCTGAAGTAAAGAAATGAAAATTTTTATTACCGATTTACCTCTGTGAGTCAAAGCAAATTAACCAAAAGCCATATCTTTGTTTAGAATTACCAATCTTTCAATGTTTAATATTCTTTTACGTCATCACAAGAAGAATGATGGGTTGTAGCTTGGGTACCATGATATGTCATGCTTTCAAGAACAATATACTCAAATTAATCAGCATATACATAGAACTGTAAAGAGTTGGATGACCTAACTCCATGTCAATTACAAAATAAATCACCAAGTTATACCTACATGCCATTAGGATGGCCATATTTTTCAAAGTTCTCACGTGTCACAGGATCCATTAAAGCATGATAAGCCTTTGATATGTATTCCACAAAATAGTTATGAGCCTCTGGAAGCAAAAAACAAAATTATCACCACAAAATTTACATAGGAAATATAACATGTTTGGGGAAGGAATAGAAACTAAATTTTAAATAGTGATCAAAGTAAACATCAACCTGGATCTGGATTCTTATCTGGATGGTACTGAATGGAAAGTCTTCTATATGCCTTCTTGATTTCTAAATTTGTAGCTCCATGTTCTAATCCAAGAATACTGAATGATTCAAATTTCTACCTGCCAATTAAGATACACATCGTGAATGGCACAAACAAAGTATGACCCTTGTTTCAAGTGGGGTCCTTGAGTCCTTCCTCATTCCGCACCTAATAGTATATTGGAACCTACATTGTGCATACACATGAACTGAGAAAAGCATACATAAAAGACTGGTATGCATATTACCGCACAGGCTGCTGCTTTTTATGTGATATGCTAACATCACCAGTATCACCCAAAGCATAAGAAGAGTCAAGTTATTATACGTCGAAAAGTTTGATATCTGTAAGCGTTGTTCCAAAACTGTTAGAAGTCTGAGGAGACAAATCGAGCAAAACAGGATTGGGACCGGGGATAACTTGATTTTTTGCTGGAATTCTTTGGGCCCTGATCTGTTATGCCTTCGATGTGGATACATGGTTGAAACACCAGACCACGTCTTTGTTTCCTGCTTGTTTTCTAGGTGTGTTTGGTGGAATATTCTGCGCTGGATGCGGCTGCCATGGCCTGATTGATGTTCATTCCCTAAAAAATCTGGTCAAGGTTTTGAAGGACTCTCCTAGTTGTCGAAGATGGAAGAAGACGGTGGCTGCAGTGGCTATGGCGACAGTTTGGAGGCTCTGGTATGCGAAGGAACCAGAAGGTTTTCGAAGTTCTGTCGGTTCAGAAATGCGTCGACCTTATAAAGGAAGATTCTAATGTCTGGGTCAGCTAAAGTTTTTGCGCCTGCCTGGGAATCGTGGTCTGAATTCGACATTAGTTCTATGTTGTAGTGGGTTTTGCGCGTCCATGTTGTAGTTGAGGCTGTTAGTTTTTGTGTTTGTTCGGGGTCGTGTTGTACGGACATTTTTTCCCAGTTTCTTGCTAGGTTCTCTCTCTCTCTCTCTCTCTATATATATATATATATATATAGATGTTTCGCTGTTAAAAAAAAGAACAGATAACAAAAAGTGAATGTGTGTAAATAGAGTTATAGGTAGGATAAGAAATTGAGACGCCTAAAGATGGACTTCCAATACTTTCCAGACTGCAAGCAGATATGTGTAAACATTTAGATATCCTAAATGTCAGTTTAACTCTAAAGACAAACAAAAAAAACCATAAACTCACCAGATTGTTCAAATGCAACAATCATGTGGGGCTCTTCAGGTGGCATTCCCGGTCTGCTAACGCGGCATATTCAGCCAAGAGATTTAACGACGTGGAAAAAATATATCTAAATTAAAAATTAACAACACGGCATATCAATAACCCTTCTGAATTGAAATCAAACTGAAGAAAAAAGTAATGAAACCAAACGAAACAATACTTAAATCGAAGCTTCATATACATATGTTGATTGCAAGTTTAAAGAAGAAAAACAAAAAAAATATGGAAATACTTATAACATAAAATGCAACAGACTTAGAAAATCAAATATAAATACATAAAGCTTCATTTACAGATCTTGATTTCAAGTTTAGAGTCAAATATCAAAGAAAAAAGTATAGAATGAAAAAAAAAAACTTAAATCGTATAATTCAACGGAGAGAAAAAGAATTAGGGTTTAGCAGAATCAAACCTACGATCAATGGAGAGGAACCAGAGACAAAGTGAGGCTGAGAGTTTTTACTTTTTAGCCATGTTCTGAACAAAGAGTTTTTACAATGTCACTTGAATACATGATCTGCACGAGTTGACCTCTTGTATAGTTGAGAAGCTTCTTGCGATACCGTTTCCACCATCTTAGACCCTGCCATCAATGGTACCATTATTCCCTGTTGTCATGATTGACAAACATATAATCAGTTTAACTATGAAACATTACACACATGGATTAAACTCCCGTATCGAGGTCCAGGCAAGATTCTGGCAAGAACATACCCTGGGAGTGTCCGGGGTTGAAAAATCTAATATGAATTTTCTAAAATAATCAACTTAAAGATGTGTTAAGAAAAACTTCTTATGTTATCAAAAGTATGTAATCAAAAAACTCAAAATAACAAAAAACTAACCCACGTGAACATCAAAAGGAGCGAAGGTGATATCCGTTTTCCAAGCTATAAAGAGTTTCAACTGGTTGATAGAAAATTATGTAAACTTAATTAAAGGATTCAAAGAAATACAAACCGACAGCAAGAATAAAACTAAGTACATGCTAACCTGTGGTTCTATGGTTGCTTCACATGTTTTATCGCACTCTGCAACAAAATAAATTGTTAGTTGATGATAAGTGTAAAAACTTAATTAAATGTATAAAAACATAATTAAATGATTGATCAGATTGTTTATCAAGTGACAAAATATAAATTTCAATCAGTGGATTATTTTTGACCCGTTTGGTTGTAAAAATACTCCACTTTTATTAATAATGAAAATAGCAGGAGGCGATACGAACGCTTATGCGTCGACAACTAACGGAGAACTGAATGGTATATTGAGAGCGAAAAGATCCATCTTGAAATGCTTATAGCTAATTTGTTTGAATAAGTTTTAGGGAATTCGACTCAATGACTTGAAGCGGTTTGGGTCAAAACGGATACCTTTTAGTAAGAGACTGCATGACAAGGCATGGCCTATCTGGGATCCTCCAAACAGTAGAAAAGTATCATGTATCCCAACAACAAATGAAACCGTGTAATAGAAATTAAAACATAAATAAAGCTTCCATTGTCTCCACTTTACATCTCAATTATCATTAATCAAGATAAAAGAGATGATCAGCCACTTATATGCCAGGTTCCTTAGCCTGGTTACCTGATCTTCAATCTTTTTCCACTTCAATCAACATATCATTACCAAACAGACTAAAGCTCAACCGTTTATATTTATTCACAAGTCAATTCATTGACATAATTTGTGCTATCTTACTTTATTTTAGAAATAAAAAATAATAATTTGTTTGTTTAAAGTCACATGATTACATTTTTTTTAACCTACTATCTAAGCTTGAATTCATAACTTTACTGTCATCAGGTATCTAGTTTCATGACATTCCAATTCAAACAGAGAGCAAAGACATAAAGAATAAGTATTTACCTGGAAAATTGAGGACATTGTCAAGTATCGAGTAAAGGCATCCATCCTACTTTCATTATTGTACTCAATGCCCTTAAAGTTCGAGGTTGACGAATTCTCATAAACACGATTGTCATTACAGATCTAGGGATTTAAAACAGATACCTTTTGAATTTCACAAAGAGCAACACCCGAAAGATATAATGATTCAGAAGATAGTTGACCAAGTCAACTTTAAAATCCCCAAATATTTGGAAAAATTAAAAGAAAAAAAACTTACCAATATTGACACCAAAATCTTAATTCTGCTTTCCCTACACCATGCTTCTCAATGGTTTTAAAACACTCAAAAGCTGGATAAGCATATCCAAGAACCAACCTGTAGCCATAACCAAACATCACCAAATCTGACCAAAATCTTAATTTCCCCAAAACAGATTATTATTATTTTTAAAAAAGATGCTTACACAAGACTGTTTATGATTAGTTCTCCCAACATCTTCTTCCAATATTCTCCTAATTTTATTGCAACTTGCTTGCAATGGTAACTGGTGTCGGAGGCAGAGAATGGGTAAAGATTCATAATCCAAATTATAATAGATAAATAAATAAATCAATCAATCAAGTAATAAGATCTAAGATTAAGAGGCTCAAATCTCTTGTACTCGAATTTATGACGCCCAAATCCGCCATGGCTGTAATCACAGTTGCAATAATAGTTGCCATCTGGATTACCCCGCCAAGATACGGATCGGGTCACCATATTCCGATTTTGCTCAAAAAATAATTTCATCATCACCGCCTCTGAACAACATGACGCAAATCCAACGCTCCCAAGGTATAAGCTTGTGTGTGTGCGTGTGTATATATATATATATTCATTCAACCCAATCAATCAAATTTGGTGATTATATAATCTATGCAAACAAAAACCGAAAGCAAGGACAGCTCAGTAATTTCACAATCGCATACAAAAAACACCTTCCACTAAATAGACATAAATAACCCCTCCTCCACACACATTCAACTAAAGTCTTATAACTAACTCTCCGTCTCTTCTTCCATCACCAAATCCAAACACAAAACACTCCGGTCGCCGGACTTCTTTCACGCCATTATAGCGGCAGCGTAACGATAAAGCTCTTGTTACGCCTTTGCTAGCTGGTATGAATTAAATTAAAACATATAAATTAAATTAAAACAGTTAATTAATAATATAACCTGAACGTCATCATAGGCCTATGGGTTGAACAACAAAACATTGCTACGAGACTTCCATCTTCAACAATAGCTCGACTTCCATTGCTTACAGTTACTAATTAAACATGTAAAACAAAACAAATTTTTTGCTTAGAGTTATTATTTAAACCTGTCAAACAAAACAATTCAGCATTATCATGTTATAATAAACATCACGATGAGCCTAATAAATAATAATTATTTGTTGTTATTAAAAATAGATTAAACAGTGGTCAACATTACGTGGATAAAACCTATTGATACGAACAACAAAGAATACCAATGCACAGACAAAAGAACACATTAACATGAACTGATCAAAAAACACGAAATCGATTAATCAAAACAGACCTAAGATTGGACGAAGCAGAGAAGGGATCAGATGACCAGAGAAAATCGGAATCGAGGAGAGGGAAGTTGACCACCAGAGAGAGGAATATTATCGATTAAGGTGAAATCGATTATGAATGAAAGAAAGATGAAGAGGGTTTTAGGTTAGATGAAGAGGGAGGAACAATAATTGAGAGGCCGTGAGATTAGAATAGGTTTTTTTAATAATAAAAACGAAAAATTAAAAAATAATAAAATCTTCACCTTATTATGCACGTAGCACATTCAAAGAGGATTTCAGGCCACCATTGAACGCCACGTCAGCAACATGCATTTCTTTTATATATATAGATAGATGATGCACTTTACAGTTACATGCAGAAAAGCTCCGGGTAGCACCTAAAAAAAACAATTAACAATGTCTCTCCAATGCAGGGGCGGATCTAGGGGCTTTTAGGGGGTTCCCAGGAACCCCCTCGGTTTGGAAAAAATTAAAAAATTTAGTGAAAATTTTTGAAAAATCAGTGAAAATCTACAAAAGGAGCCCCCTGGAAATCCGTCCTGGATACGCCACTGCTCCAATGTTAACGCCTAACCTTAAACAATGTATAACTCATACTACGAGTGAAAGGGAAATGTAAAGACTACCATTAAATCAGCCCAAGCGAGACTTACTATATCCATGTGAATGTAATATTAATACCTAACCTAAAACAATGTACAACTCCAATACTAAAACACGTTGAAAATGGCATTCATATTTACTGATTTGAACATAATTAGTGACTTGCCTATACATGAACAAAACCCCACAAAATGTTTAACTCTAATATTAATACCTAACCTAAAATAATGTACAAATCCAATGCTAACACCTAACCTAAAACAATGTATAAACTCTAGTGTAACTCTAATATTAACATATATCCTAAAGGCTAAAAATGTACAACTCTAACATACTAATATTGGTATCTAACATAAAACAATGTATAACTCTAGTATTAACACCTATCATAAAGGCTTAAAAAATGCATAACTCTAATATCAATATTTAATACCTAACCTAAAATAATGTATAACTCTAATATTTAACACATATCATAAAGGCTAAAATTGCATAACTTTAATAGCAATATTTAATACCCAACCTAAAACAATCTATAAATCCAATGCTAACACCTAATACTTCAAACAAAAAATAATCGTTTTTTTTCTCCGTTTTTTATATAGCACTACGATACTCGTTGGAAAGATAACAAAACGCTCGTTAATTTGGTGTAATTTTTTTCTTTAAAAAATCTCGTATATAAAAGATATTAACGTTTAAAAATTATGGGATGAAACATAAGGGAGAAAAATCTAATTTTGTTTTTAAATATTTGTTTTCCTAAAATCACTTAATGCCACATGGCAAACTCAGGGAGGAGGATGCCCTCTTTGAATGCCATGTAGGATAAATGTCTTTGGTTTATTATATATAGCTGATAGCTGATTACCCCGGGAAGGTCCCGAAGTTGAAAAATTTAATACGACTTAATAAAAAATGATAAAAGAAGAAAACTCAAATCACAAAAAGAGTAAATAACTTAAACATAATCAATCTTAGTTAAAAAAATTTACTACGTGATAACCTATTGTAAATGGCTCAAGTTAATTAACCACAAAATCTCTCAATCTTACTTTATTATTATTATTATTATTATTATATGAAAAAATTACACCGTTAGTCCTTATGGTTTCCACCAAATTTCAATGTAAGGTATTAAGGTTTTATTGTTTCATTTTAAGGTATTAACCTTTTAATTTGTTTCAATGTCAGGTATTAGGGACTAACCTAGTTAAAACTTAACTGAGTTTGAGGGGTATTATGGTCCATTCACCTGTTTATAAAGAAAAACAAAATAAAAGCCAAAACCCACTTGTACAAGACTCGAACCTGGGATCTTGGCTTATTAAAAGAACAGGCAAACCAGCTGATCTAAGCTACCAGATGGTTATTATTCCGATCAAATTCCTTATAAATGAAATCGATGCAGGTCATCTTCCCCAATTCAACCCAAACCAAACCCTAACCCTCTAATGGAAACAACAGAAAAAGTAATAGTGTCTTACGGTGGAACTAATATGCATCACATGGGAGTACCGTTCAACGGTTATAAGCTTTTCCACGTTAACCGAACCAGGTTTCGTAACCTGCATCGGAGTCGTATGTCACGATTAAGAAAGTCGACATTTTGAATTAGTATGAAACACAAAAGCCTTTAGTTAAATTAAAAAGTCAAAACAACCTTTCCAACATCATTCCTCCCTAAGTCAACCAGCAAGATGTGTTCTGCACATTGTTTTTCATCATTTAACAGCTTCTTCTCCAACTGTTCATCCTCGTCTTGAGTCCTTCCTCTTCTTACAGTCCCAGCTAAAGGTCGATTAAATACCTTATTCTATCAAAAAAAGTAAACGTTTTTTTTTTTGAAAATTTACAATAGTAGAAATGCCTATACATAAAAGAAGTAAACTGATAAATTACAAAAAAAAGGTTCGAAGGTTAGGGTTTGGTTTGGGTTGAATTGGGGAAGATGACCTGCATCGATTTCATTTATAAAGAATTTGATTGGAATCATAACTATCTGGTAGCTTAGATCAGCTGGTTTGCTTGTTCTTTTAATAAGCCAAGGTCCCAGGTTCGAGTCTTGTACAAGTGGGTTTTGGCTTTTATTTTGTTTTTCTTTATAAACAGGTGAATGGACCATAATACCCCTCAAACTCAGTTAAGTTTTAACTAGGTTAGTCCCTAATACCTGACATTGAAACAAATCAAAAGGTTAATACCTTAAAATGAAACAATAAAACCTTAATACCTTACATTGAAATTTGGTAGAAACCATAAGGACTAACGGTGTAATTTTTTCTTATTATATCCGTTAACAAACAAACAAAGACATAACATATGGAATTGAGGAATTTAATTAATAATGAGGAAAAATAATGAATTATAAGTAAATGGCCCCAACCTTGCTGTTCGGTGTTGAGGATTTAGTTCTTGGGCAGATTTTTCAATCGAAGACTAAAGAAGAATCCCGAGTTCTTCAAGGTATTGTATATACGGCTATGTGGTCGCTTTGGAACGAACGGAATGCTAGAACTTTTAACAATAAGGCGCGAAGAGCTATGGAGTTAGTTGAACATATAAAAATTATGTCGTTTTTTTGGATCCGTAATAGATATAGACATAGAGGTATAGATTGGAATAAGTGGTGTAAATATCCTTTGGAATTGTGATAAGAGCCAAAATGAGCTGAATAGTTAGTTAAAAGTTAGTTAATGTGTAAGGGCAAATGTGTCAAGTCAGTTTATTAGTGAGGGCAAAAGTGTCATTTGTAGTGTTGAGTGTGGGTTATAAAAGTCAAGAGTCTGTAAGTCAATAATCAGTTAATAACAAATAACGACTTTTCCCGCTCAATCTCTTCTTCTCTCTCAAACCTCTCTTTCTGCCATAGCTACTTCCTTCAAGGTCTCTTTGTGATCTTTTGGATAGTTAAGTGTTTAATCACTATTAGTTAGTCTTAAACACAGGGTCATATCATTGGTATCAGAGCCTGTCATCCTCGGCAAGCTCAATTATCATATAATCTGCCATTAATAATCTGCATTTCGTCTTCTTTTCTCACTGTCATCAGATACTTTTTGTTCTTTTCTTTGTTCGTTTGTTCTGTTCTTTACGTCATTTGAATCACCCTGTTTCTTTGTAGCGAGGATTGATCAATAGTGATCACTCCATTCCTTGGATTGATCAATTTGTGATCGTCCAATCTGTGAATCGATCTATTTGGGATTTGTTCACTCTTATTCATTTTACACATAATAATAATCATTCACCATTTACAATGACTAAACGTACTGATTCTCTCAGACTCAATGGATCTTCTGATGATAGTAATTTTGATGGCAATTTAGAATTTCAAAAACAGTTAGATGAAATGAAAAATGACTATGTCTCTTCAATGAATGCCATGAGAGAGGCGATTACTGCTTTGTCTACAAAAATGTCAACAAGAAGTCCTAATTTTGATGAAGCAACATCTAGCCATGGTTATTCTTCAAGATTAACAAAAATTGAGTTCCCATGATTCAATGGTGAGAGACTTTCTGCCTGGTTGTACAGGGTAGAACAGTTCTTTCTGTTGGACAATGCTAATGATGATACTAAGGTGAGACTGGCTTCTATTCACTTTGAAGACAGGGCTCTACAATGGTTTCAGAACATGGTAAAACAGAATGGTGGAATGCCTAGGTGGCAAGAACTAAAAGATGCTTTAGAGGTAAGATTTGGGAATTTATTTGATGACCTAATGACTGAATTGAAAAACTTAAAACAAACTGGTGATGCAAAGACATACCATGATGCCTTTGATACCATAATTAGTAGGTTAAGTTTACCTGCTGATTATGCTTTAAGCTGTTTCTTGGCTGGCTTAGATGATGAAATTCAGTTACAAGTAAGAATGCATCAGCCAAGAAATATTCAAGAAGCTTATGGGTTAATTAAACTACAAGAGGCTACTCAAAAGGCCAAAAAGACTAAATGGGGTAATAAGACAGGGTGGGGGTAATAGTTCAAAAGGAATTTTACCAACTCCTAAGCCTCTTAATGAACAAAAGTTTATAACACACAAACCATTAGTGGCCAAAAAGACTCTAACTACTGAAGAGTATGAAGAAAAAAGGGCAAAGGGTCTTTGTTACTTCTGTGATGAAAAATTTGTTAGGGGTCACAACTGTAGGGGTAAAAGGCCACAGTTATATCACATTGAGATGGAAATTTTAGATGATGAGGAAGAGGAAATAGAAAGTAATGAGGAAATGGAATTAGCCCAAATTTCTTTAAATGCTATAGAAGGGAATACTTGTTATCAGACCTTAAGAGTTTCTGGCCATTTCTTAAGGTATTTGTTACAAATATTGATGGATACAGGTAGTTCTCACAATTTTATTGATGCTGATTTGGTAAAAAGATTGGGTTGTGTTGTTACACAGAAGTCTCCTATGTTGGTTAAAGTGGCCAATGGGAAACAAGAGGTTTGTGATAAGGTGGTGGTAGACTTTAAGTGGAAAATGCAGGGTATAGAATTTACCACTGATGTGTATGTGATTCCACTAGGTAGTTGTGATTTAGTTCTTGGAGTTCAGTGGTTTTCCACCTTGGGAACCATTAAAATGAACTTTCAAGAAAGAACTTTAGAGTTTAAGCATCAGGGTCAAAAAGTGGTTTTAAGGGGTAGTTCTGGAAAAAAATTTAGTTAATATGGGAAAAGGGAATTTGAATAAGTGTACAACTAAAACTGCTGAACTGTCCATGATTCAGTTGTGTTCTATAGAAGGACAGGAAACTCCTACTGCTGTAGTATTGACTCAAGATGGGTCAATACAACATCTACAAGGTTTGCAGCCTCTGCTTGCAGACTTTGAAGATGTTTTTTATGATTTAAAAACTTTACCACCCTTAAGAGGACCATTTGATCATAGAATTCCTTTGAAAGAAGGAACTCAGGGTATCAATTTAAGACCCTACAGATATCCTTTGTTACAGAAGGATGTGATTGAACAGATGACTAAGGAATTACTTGATCAGGGAGTGATTAGGAAAAGTAGCAGTTCTTTTGCCTCACCTGTAGTTTTAGTCAAGAAAAAAAGATGGTAATTGGAGGATGTGTATTGACTACAGGAAGTTAAATGAAGCAACCATCCCTGATAGATTTCCTATTCCATTAGTAGAGGATTTGATGGATGAATTACATGGTACTCAGTTTTTCTCAAAATTGGATTTAAAATCTGGGTATTATCAGATAAGAATGAGTCCTGATGATATTGGTAAGACAACTTTTAAAACACACAATGGGCATTATGAATTTTTGGTTATGCCATTTGGCTTAACCAATGCCCCATCAACCTTCCAAGGGTTGATGAATGAAGTGTGTAGACCCTATTTGAGAAAGTTGTATTGGTCTTTTTTGATGACATCTTAGTGTACAGCCCTACATGGAAGTCTCATTTGGAACACTTGAGTTTAGTGTTGCAACTGTTAAGGGAAAACAAGTTAGTGGCAAAAAAGGTGAAATGTGTCTTTGGTGCTAAAGAACTAGAGTATTTAGGACACATTATTTCTGATAAAGGGGTGGCAACTGATCCAGTCAAGGTTACAGCCATACAGAATTGGCCACTACCTAAGAATTTGAAAGAATTAAGGGGGTTTTTGGGTCTTACTGGTTACTACAGAAGGTTTGTCAAGAACTATGGGTGTATAGCAAGACCATTAACACAATTGACCAAGAAAGATGCATTCAGATGGACTGAAGAGGCAACAAATGCTTTTCAAGTTTTAAAGGTTGCTATGATGCAACCACCTGTCCTGGCATTACCTGATTTCAATGAGCCTTTCATCATTGAAACTGATGCCTCAGGTAATGGTATTGGAGCTGTTTTGATGCAGAGGGGACACCCTATTGCTTTTATAAGTAAGGCACTCTCTCCTAAGAACTTGGCTTTATCTACTTATGAGAGAGAATTACTAGCCATCATTCATGTTGTACAAAAGTGGCAGCCCTACTTGATGAACAAGCCCTTTATTATCAGAACTGACCAACAAAGTTTAAAGCATCTACTAGAAAATAAAGTTGCTACTGTGTTCCAGCAGAAGTGGCTTTCAAAGTTAATGGGTCTTCAATATGAAATTCAATATAAGAAAGGGTCAGATAATTCAGCTGCTGATGCCCTTTCCAGGGTTACTCATGGTGAGTTACTACAGTTGTCAGTCTCTTCAGCTCACTCAACTCTCTTATCTGATATTCAGCTAACATGGGAAGAAGATTTGGAATTGCAAAAGCTGATAAAAGAGTTAAAAGATAATGCTGCAAGTCATAGGCATTATACTTGGGAAAATAATGAATTGAGAAGGAAGGGTAAATTAGTAATTGGCAATGATCCTGCTTTAAAGTTGAAGATTTTACAGTGGGTTCATGATTCTAGCCATGGTGGTCATTCAGGAGTTCAGGCTACTCTTAAGAGGTTAAAAAGGTTGTTTCAGTGGCCTAAAATGAAAAATACTGTACAGTCTTACATAAGAGGTTGTGCAGTTTGTCAACAATGTAAATATGAAACAGCAGCTAACCCTGGCCTACTTCAACCTTTACCCATTCCTCAGGGTGTGTGGGAAGATATTTCTATGGATTTTATTAAGGGGTTACCACTATAAAGGGGTAAAAATGTAATATTGGTAGCTGTGGATAGGTTGAGCAAGGCTGCTCATTTCATTGCCTTAGCTCACCCTTATTCAGCAGTTGATGTGGCCCAAGTATACTTAGACAATATTTTTAAACTGCATGGTAGCCCCAGAACCATTGTATCTGACGGAGATAAGATATTTGTCAGTACATTCTGGAAGGAATTAATGACATTACAAGGGGTGGAATAGTGTATGTCAAGTTCATACCACCCCCAATCTGATGGCCAGACAGAGGTGTTGAATAGGTGCTTGGAAAGTTATCTTAGGTGTATGTGTTTCGACAGACCTAATGAATGGGGCAAATGATTGGCATTAGTTGAGTACTGGTACAATACCAGTTACTAAACAGCTATAAAATCTACTCCTTTTGAGGTGGTGTTTGGCCAACCTCCTCCTATACACCTTCCCTATTTGCCTGGTGAAAGCAGTGTAGAGGTGATAGACAGGAGTCTTACAGCCAGAGAACAGGTAATCAACTTGTTAAAAGAAAATTTAAGAGAGGCCCAAAATAAGATGAAACAATATGCTAATAAAAGAGAAGTGAACGCTGCTTTGATATCAATGATTGGGTGTATTTGAAGTTGAAACCATACAGGCAAATGACAGTCCAACCAAGATACAATCAGAAGCTATCTGCAAAGTTTTATGGTCCCTACAAGATCCTAGCAAAAGTTGGAAGTGTTGCTTATACATTGGACTTGCCAGTAGGCTGCAATATTCATCCTACAGTCCATGTCTCTCTACTCAAAAAGTTCTATGGACCAGCTCCTGTAACTCAGACTACACTCCCTGTGGAACAGCAGACCCCTATGCAACCAAAGAAAGTGTTGGATAAAAGAGTTTTAAAGAAGAATAATGCAGTTTGTGTACAATGGTTGGTGCAATGGGAAGGGTCTGCACCTGAAGATGCTGTTTGGGAGACTGCTAGTAAGATTGAAAAGAAGTTCCTTACCTTTGATCCTTGGGGTCAAGGATCTTTTTCAGGGAAAGGTATTGATAAGAGCCAAAATGAGCTGAATAGTTAGTTAAAAGTTAGTTAATGTGTAAGGGCAAATGTGTCTAGTCAGTTTATTATTGAGGGCAAAAGTGTCATTTGTAGTGTTGAGTGTGGGTTATAAAAGTCAAGAGTCTGTAAGTCAATAATCAGTTAATAACAAATAACGACTTTTCCCGCTCAATCTCTTCTTCTTTCTCAAACCTCTCTTTCTGCCATAGCTACTTCCTTCAAGGTCTCTCTGTGATCTTTTGGATAGTTAAGTGTTTAATCACTATTAGTTAGTCTTAAACACAGGGTCATATCAATTTGATGTAATTGGTTTCCCCCTTGGGTCCTTGATTTGAGGACGCTTGTGGTGGGTTTTTTGTTTGAATGAAGTTTAACTTTAAAAAAAAAAAGAATTATAAGTAAATAACATGATGGGGTAGTGATTAAAAAAATCAACGAATTAGATCATACCGGAACATAATCCGAAAATATTGGAAGGATGGGCTTGGTGATGGTGATTAGTGACAATTTTGTGATGATTGAAGTTGTGTTCTTCAACGGAATCAAAGCAAGGAAAACAACCCATTATTATTATTAGGCGGAGAGTGGTGGTGGAGGTGGCAGCAGGAAGAGGAGGGGGAGAGAGAGGTGAGATTGAAGTTTTGTTTTAGGTTTGGGATTTAATAATAAAAACGAAAAAATTAAAAAATAATAAAGTCTTCACCTCATTATGCCACATGACACGTTCCAGGGGAGGTTAATGCCACCATTGAACGTCACGTCAGCAACTATCAATTCTTTTATATATATTAATAGATATAGATTTAACTAAAACTCACAATTTCCTAAATTTGTATATCATTTTCTTTTACTCACATCTCACTTTTCTTGTTTATCTATATTCAATTAGATAAAACTACTTTATTTAGTTTTTTTCTCCTTCTTCCACTCACATACGCATTAGCATTAAGAGGATCTACCACTAGTTTTGCTCACGTATCAAAAGCATTTTCATAGATAGGATTCGGTTCCTGTGAGAGTCCTTGTCAGTTGAGAGAACTTGAGAACTCGATTAAGCCAATAAAATTATGACACATATTAATTTGATAGTTTTAATAATAAAGGGTATTTGTGTCCAAAAAATTAACATTTTTTCCCTAATGAAGTCTATGTATAAAAGCACATCTCTCTCTCTCTCTCTCAATTTTCTCTCTCTAACAAAACATACAGATCCTCCCCTCTAACAAAACACACGTTCAGATCTGTGAGCCACAACAAGATCGTGGGTCGGGTCGTCAACGTTTTTTTTTGTCTAATGTGTGCCATGGTGGTTCTTTGGGGTGTTGTGAATGATGACCTGCGATGGTTAGCAATAGGGTTTGTTGAGATCAGTAAGCTTCGTATGGTTTTCGATGACCTTCACTCTCTAACAACACATACAGATCCTCCCCTCTTTTCTCTTTCCCCTCCCCAGACCCTAACAGTAACTTTTAGTTACAGTGGGATTTACTGGGTACGGTTGTTGTTGTTGTTTAGGGTTAGGGGCTGGTTAGGGGCTGTTTGGTTGATTAACTGCTAAATCATTAAGAGACCTGAATGGTTAAGTGCTGAATCATTAAGTTGGACCTCTTACTGGTTAATTCTCTTGTCCCACATTGGTAAGAGACTCTCATTAAGGTTCAGCCTAGATTAGTGCTTAATGGTTCAGCAACATCCCAAATCTTAATGATTCAGCCTTAACCATTCCATTCAGAAGCTAAAAACGTGCTGAATGCTGAATTATTAAGCGCTAAATGGTTCAGAACCTCATTAAGAGGCTTACCAAACAGCTACTTAGTGTTATATTTAATGGTCTTTATAACTATAGAGTGATACAGGATTTTAAAATGAAATGTTTTATGATACACATAGATAAACTAAATAAATAGTAAAAGGCCATTGGATTACGAGACAATTGAGTTATTAGCTTTTTGAAAAAACTAATGACATATGGGTATGCTTTAATTATTCTCAACTTTACTTAGGTGTCACATCACTTACTTTTTTCTATTTCACTCCATCTCAGTTCAACAAAATGGTTTAATCCCTTAACATCAGCTAACCCTATATTGTAGTGGTTTAAAAAAGGAAACATAGCATGTTAACAAATAATCCATTTAACATCCCTTAACACAAGGAGTGAGTGATGTGCAACACATATTAACATGTCGTGTCTTCCTTAACGCCCCAGATGCTAAGGTACATCCCAAGGTCTAAGTCAATCAAAAGTCAGGTTTTTGTGACTTTTGGAAATTATTTATTGACTTTTTTTTTTGTCAAACTCAATCTCAAACGACCTCTAAATCCGATTCAGTTAAGACTTTAGTCCGATCCAAAAATAAATATATACTGAAGGTAAAAAAAATACCTTTGTAACTTTGTTTAGGGGAATTTAGTTTTAGAAAATTCTTCGGTCGGTAACAAAAAAAAATAGAAACAAACCCGTTGGAAAAATCAAGCTTCTTTTAGGGGGGACGGGGCGCTACCAGAATTGGGCACGGGTACCCCACCACCAGCATGGTAACACCGCCGCCACTCGTGCTGGTAGGGGTCCCGTGAATCAATTTTTGGTTCTTGTTACTGTGCTGATACAAAGAAACGGTCATTTTTCTTGACCAATAAAAAAGTGTCACGTTATTTTTTCCTTTGACCGTTATTTATTTTTTGATGGTTTAAATTTTGACCGTTTTTGATTAGTTTTTACCCTATTTAAATCATACCTTCCACATAAAATTTTACACAAATGGGTGGTGGTAGTATGTTTCTGAATACGTATCGTCGTCGATGAAGACGATCATCCCGTCCCGCCACACAACCGACTACACACACCAATAACACAACCGACTACACACACCAATACGTAAATAATATTTTATAATGTTTCCAATTGTTGACTCTTCACTCTGCACGTGTGAAAGATCCGCATCTTCGACCGTAGGGGCAGATGAAGAATGATACTTCCCCAGAGTAACTATGACAAAAACAGATACATCACCAGAAACAAAAACCATAAGATGGTGAATATGCTGATCAAACAACAATTATTCAACTAACAAGGAAATGCTAGTTATACCTTGCTTATTTGTAATTTCATCATCTAAGGTGTTCATATGAGTCTTTAAAATGTTGATGTTTTCTTCATGATGTTTAATTTTCTTTCCTAGCAACAACATATCATTTTCAAGTTTCTGCGAAGATTAACAAATAGCTGAAGTTCAATAACTTTAAAGTGGCATTGACCAGTGACGGGGCACCACCCTTGGGTACCTGATTCCCTCCAATCCTGTGTTGCCACCTCACTACCCTCAACTATGGACCCTACCTTTTACACTCTTCTCTCTCTATCTCTCTCCTACCACACCCGGGTACTACAACCCCAACCGACACTACCCGATTTGGGGTACCCAAACAGGGCGAAGCGCCACCCCTGTACGGGTAGTGGCTACTTGGATGAAATTCGGGTTGTGCCCCCTCCCCCCTTAAAATGATTAAAAACCAACCCTATCTTCTCCATGATTTGCAACATTAGGCCATGCATAATAGTTCAACTTAAAAGGTTTTAGTAACGTCACTGTCATGCCACGTAGGCAGTGGGCTTTAACTAACTAAACTCTTAAAAATGTATATTGGTTTAACTAAAAGTCAAATAATTAAATAAAAGAAAAAAAATATAAAAATGAAGTGATTGGTTGATAACTAGTGGACCCCATCTCTCCTCTTCTTCACGCCCGTTAACCCTCGGGCGCACCTCTTACTCTTAGGCGAGCCGGTGCGGTGCGGTGCTTGGCGCCAGGCCCGGTTTTGGGCATGGGCGGGGTGGGCGACGGCCCAAATTCCCGAGAGGCCCGAAATTTTAAAAATTTAAAATATATATTATTTATAAAGTGTATTTAAATTATTTTTGTGTGGGAAATGAGAACAAAGTATAGGTAGATGAATTGGTTAGTGAATTATATTCAAGATAAGAGAACTTGGGTTCAAATCCTACTTCATGCATTTATTTTTTTGTACATCAATGCATTTAAAGAAGAAGACCAACATTTCTTTATTTTTCAATATAATATATATTGTAGGTATTGATGTTTGATAATTAAATGATGAAATTTTAATTACTCATATTTGAAAATTGAAAGTTAAAACTTGAATTTTATAAGGGCCCTGATTTTTTTAGTCGCCCTAGGCCCAAAACATTTCAGAGATTCTCGGAGACGGCCCTGCTTGACGCCCAAGGATGGTAATCTGGCAGTGGGCGCCAAGGCACTACACATGGTCATAGATGAGTCATTTTGACCAACATAGTTCATTGTTGATGGAACTTGCAAATTATAAAAATTTAACAGCTTAGCAATAAACTATCCAACAAGAAAAGAATTCTTAATATGCTATTATGTTAGAATATTTATGTTTCAAAATTAACCCAAACTAGGTGTATTCACCTACGCGCGCTGCGCGTTTGGTAAACCGACACTCAAATTAGGTGTAAATTACCACCACTATCTCCGTAGGCACCTACTCGATCAGGCTTAGACGGAGATGTTTCCATCATCAGCGCCACCATAATTTCAAACGAAGAAAGTTAGCCAAAGAATCTACCAAAACCATCGACTTCATCCCTTGCCTAACTATCATTTACCAAAAGAGTATGAGTAGCCAAGTCTTCTGAAGTTCAAGTTAAAAATGGTGAAACCAAAGTGGCACAAAGCAATGATGTTGCTAGAAAGATACAGCAATCTAGGAGCCTCTTGCTTTGAATTTCTTTATTAAACTATTAGATAGCTACTGTAAGGTTTTTCTTAATCGAATATGATACATTAGTTATTTCCGAAAAGCACAGTAGATGAACAAAAACTTGTTTGTATGCAACCTAACCCAATACACTGAAGATGCAATAATAAAAGGTACATATTTTGAGCCGTTTACCAAGTTGACTGGGCCGTACATATATCCTAGCTGCAGGGGATACATATAAAATCGGCATTGTTGAAGCATGTTATATATATTTAATTAAAGGTGAATGTTATACTCAATGAGTGGTGGATGAAATACATGACAGCTGAATTGTGTGCGAGTTCGCTTCCAACCGCTAACATCATCATCCTTGGTCAAATCCACAAAATCTACACAAACCATATAGCAATCTGAAAGGAATAAGCAAATCAACGACTAATCGACAATATATCTAATAAGTAGATGCAAACATTTATATACAAGAATACTATGATGCTCCTATGTCCATTGAGGTTAAACTAAACAAACCCAAAATTAAATCTGATGTTGGAAAAGTGTACTTGCACCCATTGAATAGATTAAATTTAGCAGTATCATGTAGCAAGAAGTAGATTGAATCAAAAGTTTTACCATCATGTATAAATGTCATAGAAACATACCTAACAACACGTAGTGGGATCCCTTTCTGCAACTAACCTTTAAAGCTTCATTTGACTTATCAACCTTCTGATCAAATGATTGCATCTTGTTTGTTGTTTCAAATCTCTTCCCCCACTGTCAAAAACAAATGAAAACCTTATGCAAATTTTGAAACTTAAAAAATAAATACAGCATATGATTATGACCCCTTAGGCCCTTAACATATAATTAACATCATCTAAGTTTTAACAGTTAAAGAAACATCTTGCAGATAAAACACCCTACCTTAAGGTGCGTTCTACTTTTATACCTGATGTATCGGTTGTGGTCACTGCTTGGTTCAACATTTAGAACCCAAGAGCTGACACCGCCATTTGTCGCGAAGTACGACCACCATTCATCACCATTGTTTTCGCCATCTTTGGACAGCCAGGAAGAGACTTTATGTGACCGATTGGATCAACTTCGGCCGGATATCTGAGAAGATGAGCCTACATGTTGGTCACTTCATCAGCTGCATACAGGTTTAGGTCGGCGATATGACCCGTCGTCACACATTTGAGGTTCGCGAGTACCCCAAGACTGCTTTTAAGTTTACCGATATGCCCAGACCAGAGGGAAATTGTGTACATGTATATCACACAAAATTATTAAATAAATAAAAGTTCCCCAATTCAAACGATGAATAACTGAGCAGTTTAAAAAACTTACGGAACTTTTGTTACAGAACATGAGTTTTCTGGCGAACCTCACCATCGCCTTAAGCTACATGTCCGTTGGCCATGAAACACGAAATCGAAATTAGAAGCACAATTGCGAAGATAATCAAAAAGAGTCTTTATTTGTCAAGGTGATCTTGTAACCTTTCTTTTCCGCAGCTGCACCCAATCGCATAAGACCGAAGCTGCCATATCTCAGATCATACTCATCGTCCTACATGACAAAACAAATGCCTCTGCTTATCTAATAATGAATTAAATTCCAAGACGATGTCAATTTCAATTTCTTAATGCAATATGACATGAGTTCACTGTTAACAAAGCAACTGAAATTGATATACGGAACCATAATGTTTTTGTTATAGTCAGTAGTTCCAATCTTGAGACAGTAGATTTAGAAATCAGACTGCAGCCACAATTTAGTGGTTTTTCTTTTAATTCAAAAGCTTTAGACCAGGTATTTTCACAGATCATAGAAGCACTAACACCGTTATATATTATTTTTATATCCCAACAACTTTACAAACGCTTATTTTTAAAACAACTTACCTACAAGTTGTTTGAAGCCGCGCCGCAACAGAATGATTTGGTCTCGTTTGGGGTTTTCTGATTAAACAATCAGCAGCTTCGAACAGTGTAACTTTAAGTCTCCAACGATTAGCAGCTCCAACATAACTAATGAATAGATTCAATAAACAGTACAAAAACTTCTTACGAATGTACATAGAGGCTCATATACGCTCCATCATTATGGTTGCAAATAATCGGATTCCCGTGCCAAAACAGCAGAAATACAATATATTTGTTGTATCATCATAGCCTCGTATTAAAAATAAAGCGAAGCACAAAAAAAATGCATGGTTCATCTATTAATGACATGATTTGAACAGTGTACCCTCAAGTCTCTAACTATCAGCAGCGTCATCTCAAAAATAAGGCGACTCACAAAACGACATTGTTTCTCACGAAAATAGTGTACCTTTACCAAAGTCATTACAATCGGAAAGGGAACATTTTGCGTCGACTATGCAACCTAGACATTTTACTATCCAATAGACACAATAAACATTTTTGTGAAAGTATTTTCACAGTGAGATATGCCACCCAAATGTGGCTGCAAATAATCAGATTTTTCATGCATGATCACGGCTCCATTTCAAAACAGACGAACAAATTGAGACATCCATAACCCAAATAAAAGTTAGAGAATAGAGTCATCAACCCAAAGAATTTAGAATTTACCTCTGAGGTCCAGCAGCCCGCAAAAACATCAAGGTGACCAAGAAACCTGAGTTATTTTATGTATCCACATATAAAATATCTAGTGAAATATAGGTTAGTTTTATGCAATGTTAAATAAAGTATCAACATTCATAAGTTAGATGTGGTAATTTCTATTCATTTATTTATGAATGGGATACCCATATCAAAATAGTTTGGCACGAAAGGAAATGGGTTACCGAATCAAATTAACCAGTGCCCTAAACAAAATCAACTAACCATTTAATATTAGAAGCCACAAAAAAATCGACTAAACAAAGAAGATAATAATAACAACATTTAACGATCTTGGTTCAAAGTTTTCAGAACCATGGCGGCAAGGCGGGTTGCAAGTTAGGACCTGCCATCCACCGGCCCTGCCACGCCATCGTCATCAGTAATCGGAAATCATATGTAACTCATCATAACCAAGCAAAAGGTTGCTATAAAGGTAAAAAAATAACCTGTGAAACCGAACCCACAACCATCACCATGAACCAAAAGTCCGTGAAAAACATAAAGGGTCCGAAAAAGAAAGTACAAAGGTTACAACAACCTTGGTAACCATCTTTACAAAACCAATGATTCAAGGGAACGCCACTAATTAGTGTTCACCGAAATCACCACCATCTTCACCGGCAACACTGAAACCAGAATCACGACCATCACCGCCGGCACGTAAGCCCAGAAGCCACGTCATCTGCAAGATCCTGTAGCCACCACCATCATCAGATGCCCAAAATCAGGAAATCTGACCTTGTAGTTTGTCGATCTACCCGGAAAAGGGATATGCATCTTGATCGGAATCCTTGTCAGATGATGGTGTGAATGGCGGCGGAAGCATGTCGGTGACGTTGAATGGACGCGATTCCTGCCCAAATCCATTTCTCTCTGCAAACAAACAGAGGAATGGGTATGGCGGTGGGTATTGCTGTGGTATGGCGGTGCATATGGCGGTGGTAAGCACAGAGAGAAAACAGGATAAAATGAGAAAGGGTGAGAATATTTAGATAGCTTCTTTGATAAATGGACATAAATCAAAGACAAATTACATCCATGCCATTATTTACTATTCAAACTCTTAAGGGTTTTTATTATAGTATTGAAGAATGATATGTAATAACAATCAGTTTAGTCTGTCTGTTTGGCGGTACCTGTATGTATGTTTGATTCTTTTGGGTGAATGAATAAGAAGTATGTGTTTTGCTTGTCAAAAAAAAAATAACAATTATCCTTTATGCATAAGCCTATTTCGAGATGGACAATCACAAAACCGACATCATAACAAACCATTCCTTCTCATAGATTCCCTTTTTTATTGACATTAATACATATACATATATCTATAGCAGCAGACATCGAATGCAGTAATATTTAGGACATTTGCAGGTGTGGAAATAATATGAAATGAAAATGAAGGCTTACCCTGTCTCGACAAGAACAGACAAGCGTCAAGGTGAAGAGTCGTCGGCAGTACTGATGTCGTCTCCAATCTACTCGAAAGGTGAACGTGCACCTTGATTTTTTGTTCTTCGCCGTAACCCTAATCTAGCCGGAGTTGCAAACCTTCTCTGGTCCTCATCTATGTTATCTTCATTTTTTTGGAAAACCCAAACCGCCGTCGACACTCATCAAATCCCTAGAAACCTCACTCTCTCTACTGTTACTGTACAAAGAGATTGTGTATATGTGTGTGAATTGGGTTAGAAGAAAGAAAAAGAAGTGTGGGGGTGGTGACACATGTCTGGGAATGATGATGAGGTGGCCCAAAAGAGAAACACGTGTACAGCACAAATAATAGGGTGAAAAAAAATTATTGACCACTTACATAAAAACATAAAAAAGCTGCCGTTTTGAGGACTTGAACCCAAGCATAACACGAACCACAACAACAATCAAACCACCTGCACCAACACGTTTTTTCTACTATACTCAAACATTTACATATAAATAACCTTTACAAATACTGAAAAAAATAAAAAAATAATAAACTTAGTGTTCAAACTCTAAGGGTTTTTATTATAGTATAATATAATGTTAATTCAGGATCATACTTGATTTATAAAAATAATAAATAAAAAATAATTATAAAAACTATTTGCAACTAAAAAAAGAATAATAATGTACGTATCTGGTAAAGTGTCCTTAACAGAAATGAGGTAATAGAAACATGCAAATGAAGAAACTGAAACATTTTGTATACAAATGAGGGGTTGATTTCATCACAAAGAGAAGCCCAAAATACAAAGGAGAAGCAACAGCAATAAATGCAATACCCTAATGAAAATAAATAAATACCCGTTGACCAGAAGAACACATGGTGTATGATGCAACCTTTGGAATTCACTTCTTAATATAACATAATTTTTAGTAGAGTTAATCACACGATAGGCATAGATTATTAGAATGCATAAATGCCCCCCAAATAATATAAATGGTCTATGAGATTTACAATTTTGCACTCGAACGGTCCTTACCGCTAATGAATGTCAAATTACTTCGTTAAGTGAGTGTAAAATGACAATTTTACCCTACTAAAAAACAAAACAATAAAAAAGTTATTCATATAAATATGTGGGCCTTTTAATCTTTAACCGCCACTTCTAAGCTACAGGTCACCATCACTACAACCATCACCACCTTCAAAACTACCACCACCACCACCACCACCAAGTCATCGGCCACCAACAGCTTCACAAACCATCACCAACTCACCAAGCCCAGCAAACACCTCACCCACCCTCCCCCTGACCTTCTATAAAAACAATAAAGAAGTAACACTGGTAGTGTTATGATAAAATGGAAGATAATAAAGAATAGGGGAGAAGGATTTCAATTTATTTCATCAATACCGTTTATCAACTAACTAACAGTATTTAACGACCATTAGTTACACTATTACAACTTGACACAATCGACCCCTAAACTATACAAGTTTCATCATTCAGATCATTATACTAATTGACTCACAACTAACTATGACAATTGACATAATTGGTCCCAAGTATTTAACGACCACCAGTTACAATATTACAACTTGACACAATCGACCCCTAAACTATACAAGTTTCATCATTCAGATCATTATACTAATTGACTCACAACTAACTATGACAATTGACATAATTGGTCCCTAAACTATTTCTGCATACCAATACTCCCCCCTTTAAGCATTCTTTGTAAAATTTCATGCGGAAGCGTATTTCGTATTTTTGTTGGTTTGGCCTGGCCTTGCGGCCGGAGGGCGGCTTTGATTTCTAGTTGGCGACTCTCAAACCGGCTAGGTGGTTTGGTACAAGAAGTATAGAGAGGGAATATGAAAAATGTATTTTATTGTAATGTTTTTGGTACAATGGTGCATCTTGCTACTAATTCCTAGTAGCTATTTATAGGCAAACTAAACAACTCTTAATCATAAAAGAAATGTAAGTAATGGCTTAAATCAAGCAATGCTTGATTTATGCCTTTGACTTTGACTTCATCTTGATTTGTGTCTTTGATTATGAATGGCTTGACTTTGACTTGATTGCATAATCATTGGAGGAGAAATTATCTCCAATACTCCCCCTCAAGTTAGAGCGTGAGGGTTACGAACGCCCAACTTGACAAATGATATTTCTTCTTTTTCGAACACTCCCCTCTCAAGTTGGAGTGTTTGTTTTTCTTGCGGGCTCATAGATTTGGACCCGACTTTTTCTTCTTGCGGGTTTAAAGAACCCGACTTTCCTTCTTGCGAATTCAAAGAATTCGACTTTTCTTTTCCTTGCGAGCTTGAAGAGCCCGACTTTTTCTTTCTTTTGCGAGTTTAAAGAACTCGACTTTTCTTCTCGCGAGTTCAAAGAACTCGGCTTTTCTTCTTGCGGGCTCAAATGAACCCGAGTTGTCTTCTTTTTGCGGGTTTAAAGAAACCCGACTTTTCTTTTCGCGAGTTCAAAAGAATCCGACTTTTTCTTTCTCGCGAGTTTTAAAAAAACTCGACTTTTCTTGCGAACTCAAATATCTGAATCCGACTTTTTTTGCGAGTTTGAAAAACTCGACTTTTCTTTTCGCGGGTTCAAATGACCCGACTTTTCTTTTGGGGGTTTTAAAAAAAACGACCTTTTCTTTTAAAAAAAAACGTTTTTTTTTTGCTTTCCTTTTTTTTCAAACAGTTTTTATTTCTTTTTATTTTTATTTTTTTGCAACCCAAGAACCTTTTTTTTTAATAACCCATCCACTAACTCATCTCCATGCAGGTTTTGTCCCCTTCCCCTTCCTCAAAAAAACACCATTTGTATTGTCAAGCCTCTTTTTTTGTTCTTTCCTTATTTTTTTCTCCTGCTCGTAGTTATTGTTTCACATCTTTTCAAATTGTGAGTTTGATCCTGATGATGAAGCCACCATGATCATGTTCAACTTCACAAAAAAATAAACACTTGCACTATGGATCTACGAGCCGCTCCGATAGTAAAGCGATTCACGAATCTCCCGAACACCCAAATCAAGCCCTGAAACAGTATGGTGGCGCGTGGGTACAACCGGTAGCTGGCAGCAGAGCGACAGTGATGGATGTTGTGGCTCGGCGTCGTACGGAGAGAAGGGGTGGCAGCTTTGTGGGGATGGTTCGACTCATCGACTGAACAGGTTTGTGTCTGGAATTTGGGTTTTGGGTTTTATTTTGGATTTTTATTTTTGAGCAGATTGTTCTAAGGATCAGAAACACTGCTCTGATACCATGTAAAATAAAAGCGGAAGCGTTGTGTATTTGGTTTAGGTTTGTTGGTTTGGCCTTGCGGCCGGTTTGGTTTCTAGTTGGCGACTCTCAAACCGGCTAGGTGGTTTGGTACAAGAAGTATAGAGAGGGAATATGAAAAATGTATTTTATTGTAATGTTTTTGGTACAATGGTGCATCTTGCTACTAATTCCTAGTAGCTATTTATAGGCAAACTAAACAACTCTTAATCATAAAAGAAATGTAAGTAATGGCTTAAATCAAGCAATGCTTGATTTATGCCTTTGACTTTGACTTCATCTTGATTTGTGTCTTTGATTATGAATGGCTTGACTTTGACTTGATTGCATAATCATTGGAGGAGAAATTATCTCCAATATTCTTGACCTCAAGAATCAATTAAAAACTCAAGATATTTCAGCATAAACTCATCTGCACCAATCCAAGAAGCATCATGCAAAGGATGATCCTTCCAATGAACCAAAAATTTAACCATTGGTTTGTTATGTTGCTTAGCTAACTTCCTGTCCAAAATCTTCAAAGGCTGCAACTCTTAAACTGCATGTGTAGGAATGTTATGAACTACCTCAGGAGGACCATTAGCTCTTTTTAATAAGGAAACATGAAATGTCAGAGTGAATCTGTGAGCTAGGTGTTAGGTCTAACTTATAAGCAGCTGGGCCAACTTTTGCTGCTATAAGAAAAGGTCCATAAAAATTTGGGGATAATTTAGAGTACTAATGAACTCTTAATGTGGTCTGTATATAGGCACATCAGCAGCCATGAATTTTAAAGATATTATCCATTACCACTTGAGCCACCTTAGTTGCACTATGAGGATGTTTCAAGGGTAAGAAGTGACCATACTTAGAGAACCTGTCCACCACCACCTATACGGAATCATAACCTTGTGAGGTAGGTAATCCCCCAATGAAATCCATAGATATATTAGAAAATACTGTAACATGAGTAGGCAGTGAATTAATTAAACTAGGAGAAGCCACAGTCTCATACTTAACCCTGAAACAAATATTACATTTTTTCACAAACTTTTTAATATCTTTTGTTGCCCCTTTCCAGTAAAATATGTCTTTAAATCTTTGGATAGTGGAACGAATACCTGAATGGCCAGCTTGTGGAGATGAATGACAAAGTGATAAAATTTCCTTTTTCAATTGTGCATCTTTAGGGATCCACAACTTATGCCTTCTTCTTAAGAACTCACCATCCCAAGTCATCTTCTGAATTGTTTCTCCCTAAGTCAACTTTGAACAAGCTCATGGGCTGCAACATCTGTGGTTAGACTTGTTTTAATCTTGCCTACCAACAAGGGCTCATAAGAGGACACATCCAACTAAAATAGTGCAGTACCATGTATTCTTGAAAGAGCATCAACAGCCCCATTATCTACTCCTTTTTTTGTAAACTATTTCATAGTCATATCCCATCAACTTACTAAGCGAAGTGTGCTAAAGTGAGGTGGTAATCTTATGTTCTAATAAATGCTTCAAGCTCTTTTGATCATTCCTTAAAATAAAATGTTTCAGCATCAAATACTGATGTCAATGTTTGACAGCCATCATTATTACCAATAATTCCTTCTCATACATTGATAATGAGCACTGCCTTACAATTAAAGCTTTACTGATCACAAAGGCAATAGGATGTTTACCTTGCATCAACACAGCTCCCAAGCCTTTTGAGGAGGCATTAGTCTCAACAATGAACTCTTGTGTCCAGTCACAAAAAGCTAACACAGGAGCTTGTATAAGTGCTTGTTTTAAACGATCAAAGGCCTGTTGGGCCTCACCAGACCATTTGGAAGAGTCTTTTTGTAATAGACAAGTTAATGGTTTGGTTTTTGTCCCGTAAGAAGATATAAATCTTCTATAATATCCAGTCAACCTGATGCATGGGTGAAAGTCTAAGGTTTTTAGTAGTTAAGGTTGCGTTTTTGTGCAATTTTAAGGTTTTAGACACACTACTTTGATAAAGTTTGTGTTTTGCAGGTTTAACGAAGCTTAAGGTGTATTTCGGAGCTAAAAGAAGCTTTGGATTGGAGCTAGGATGATTCGGGAAGGAAAAACAAAGAAGAAAAATGGAGAAACTGGTGAAGGCCCGTCACTGACGGGTGCAGTTAGTCAAAGTCAAAGAATTCAATGTTTTTACGGGAATTAAGGAGACTTTGACCAAGACCTTGACCAAATACTTTGACCAAGACTTTAACCATAGACTTAGAATTTAACCATTATAACCAAGACTTAGAATATTTGACCAAATTAAATGGTCATTAAGAGGGGTTGGACTAGGTATTTGACCATAACTCAAAGTGGAGACTATATAATCAAGTCTTGGGAGTAATCTTTATCATCTTTTCATCATTCCTTACTCTCCACAAACCAATTTCATGCCGAAATTGAAGATTGCAAACTAAAACTAAAGATTTGAAGACGCACTTCATGAAGATGAAAGGCTAATTCTCCTTAGAATCACTCGGTGTAACACCCTGATTTTTTGTTGTTTAAATAATAGTGTTAAAAATAATACTTCAAATAAATTTCATAAATAATATTAAGATTAGTTCACGGATTATAATGAATTGATTATTTTTTAAGTTTCGTAACTAATATTTGTTGATACAATTCAATTTGGCAATATTAAATTTGAAGTTAATTTTGTTTCAATTCATAGTATGTAACTTATAACAGTTTGCATTTTAAATATGAAATGTATTTATTTTATATAGTCAACAACATATATTTATTTTCTAGAATTAATACCACCGTTAGCATTTTCCTTTCACATGAAATGGCCCAACAAAAACTAGCACTAAATTAAGGCTTTACATTAGAATATATAAACCAAGCCGTGCAGTGACTTGGGTTCGTTTTTTTTCCTTCGATTGTTACTCCAAATTTTAGCCACACCGTTCAAATAGTGACAAGCATCAACGACTACGAGCACCATTGTTTATAAATTCTGACCACCGCAACTCCCCGTTTAGTTTTGATCAACCGATTCGCTTTCTTTTCTACCGTCTATATCGATGTACAAGGTTGTCATCAGTTTTGAGGGAGACATTTAAGTTTTCTTTTGACAAGTTTGAATCTACGTGTTTTAGGTATGGACTATAAACAACATTGCATGACAGGTTGGGGTTCTTTACTACTTTGTAGTCGAGAGTTCAAATTCGATATTGATTAATAAATTAGATAGTATTATTTATATATAAACGAGTTGATATCAACCCGCGCGTTGCAGCGGGATGTCAGTTATGATATCACTGTATAGATGTGAAATTTATTAACTTTATAACCAACATTAAGAAATATTAATATATCTGAAAGAAAAAAAAAACAATATAAAAATAATATAATTTTACAATATGCTACGATTTTAGCAACACCTAAGTCTCAAACAACACATACATTGCTGGTTTCTCTAATTTCATAGGCACATATCACCCGCAAGTTACAACGATAATGTTAACGTGTTTGAACATATATTGAGTATTGAAACGTAGTTCTTAAAACGTCTCTGCGTGATATATGTCTCCTAAGTCCTAACAAACTGGTAAAACATTGGCCCCAAATCTCTTTTCTTCATCTGGATCCAATATACAAAGTTCGTTTTTACATTATCTTTTAATATTTTATAAATCTTAAATTAACATTTTATTACATATATATAACACATTTAGTATATTATTTGATTGTTATACGAACAATTTCTAACTTCTCTCTCTTTTCAAAACTTTCATCTTCCCAAAGACATGTACCTACCCCCAAATTTAAGTAAAAAAATCAATTGTTTCCTTTTTCTTTGAACGGCAAAATAAATTGTTTCCTGGATCTCCAAGTCTTTATTTGCAAATGCCCAATCGTCTTCAAATCTACATCCTTCCCCAAATGAAACCCATTCGAAAACATAAAACCAACATTAGTGGTTAGAAAGAACAAACTGAAGCGGAGAATTCTTGGAACTTCACCACTGCCGACCGTCACCATCCCTGGCCATCGCAGAATCTCTCATTCCTCATTTAACAGATATGTAAAAAAGTCACATGCGGTGATGTCAACGTATAGATCGGTGTGGAGATGTTCAGATTTTAGATCGGTGTATTTCAGCCGGAAATGACAGAGGGTTCAATGGTGTTTCCCCGATTACACAATGAAAAGTTACCTTGAATCGGTGTGATAACCGTTTATCTGTTGCCAGAAGCGTAGAAACCGCCACCGCCAGTAACCGTGGTCAGTGATGGTTCTTTAACGGTTGCCAATTGAAGGATCCAATGGTTGAAGGGGTAGAGAGGAAGAAAGATAGATGCAGTTGAAGACGGAAAGGAAGGCGCAGTTACAGAAAAGAAGACGATGCAGTTGAAGACGGAAAGGAAGTCGCGGTAACGGAAAAATGACGTGTTCAATCTTCGCCGTTAATTGCGACGTTAAGTTGGTATTTGTATTTATATATAATATTGATTGTACCACTGAACTACTGCACCGAAAGGAGACCACTAAAACCACTGATATAACCACAAGGTGACCATTGAATGTGAACTACTGAATGTGTTAGGTGAACCACCGAACATGCTACTGAATGTACTACTGAAATTGAACCACTGAATATGAGTTACTGAATGTGCCACTGATTGTTTATATACGTATATATATAGATATTTTTTTAGGAGTTGTATTGTTGTTGTCCCACTGAGTAAATTTTACTCAGGCGTGCATATGTGTTTTATGTACGTTAGGTTCAGAAATTTAAGAAGTTTAAAAATGTGGGCTCAAGGGAACAAATATCAAGGGATTCGAGACTCAAAGATCTATTTTTTTAATGCAACTTAATGATGTTTTTGTAATTGTTGTAAATCGTTGTAAAAGTTTATAAATTATGGGCTGATGTACCGAATTCTTACTACTATAAGTGACATGTCAACCCTAAAACGGACAGGTGTTACAGTTATGGTATAAGATCTCAGGCTCTTTCCTGTCGAAAAATCTTTTTAAGACAAAAACTGTGGGTAATGGATAAACTAAAGTTTTAATCTTCTTTATTCGTCAAGTACGTAAGTATTTTATTTT
This sequence comes from Ambrosia x helenae, assembly GCA_030844895.1. Classification (NCBI taxonomy): domain Eukaryota; kingdom Viridiplantae; phylum Streptophyta; class Magnoliopsida; order Asterales; family Asteraceae; genus Ambrosia; species Ambrosia x helenae. The sequence goes on along the minus strand of JAUTDX010001420.1, from coordinate 53,107 downwards.
AATTAGTAATTCCGAGGATGAAATTTTTTTTAAGACGGGTACTATTGTAACACCCCAATTTTTCGTTGTTTAAAATAATAGTATTAAAAATAATACTTCAAATATATTTCGTAAATAATATTAAGATTGGTTTCCTTCACGGGTAGCTCAGTTGGTGAATGGACCAGGGATCTCTCTTGGAGATCTCAGGTTCGATTCCCACGAAGGACATAATGAGAAATGATGGATGAGTCATGGCCTATGGTTATGAGTTCGAGTCCTGATCTCGCCAGGTTTTACCGGTTCACTACTGTCGTGCCTTCGGGCGGGTATGTGGGTCGGGTTTTCCCTGGAAGCGGGCTGTCAGGCGGGCTAGGGGCTTCGTGCGTCCGGGGTGGGCCGGGCTGTGCCCCTGTCTTTGCCACTGGGGGGCCGCGTACGAAGTACCCGGCGTTGTTTAGTTGGCCGTTCAAAAAAAAAATATTAAGATTGGTTAACGGATTATGATGAATTAATTATTTTTTCAAGTTTCGTAACTAATATTTGTTGATACAATTTAATTTGGCAATATTAAATTTGAAGTTAATTTTGATTTTAATTCATATATAATCTATAATCTATCTATCTATCTATCTTCTATATATATAAAAGAAAAGACTTTTGCTGACGTGACGTTCAATGGTGGCCTCAGCCCCCCCTTGAATGTGCCACGTGGCATAATAAGGTGAAGATTTTATTATTTTTGAATTTTTTCGGTTATATATATATTCATCATTCTCTCCCAAAACCCTAAAAAGCTTCCACCAAATCTCCTCCACCTCCAAAACCAACTCCACGCTAACACACCTCCCTCAAACCCTGCACCACCAACAACCTTTCCTCTCTCTGTATCTCTAAAATCTCTATGTGAGCTCAATCAAACGCACAAATGATATATCATAACAATATCGATCTTTTATATAAAAAGGGGGTTTTATAATAATAAGTAAAAAACATACAAATCAATAAGGGTATTGACGGCGGCAGGGTTATCAACAGAGAACAAACCGCCACCTCCGCCACCGCCACCACCCCCGACATCAAACATAAGGTACACTCTCTTATTCAATCTTTGTTGCGTTTCTTTTCTATATCGGCGATTTATATTGATGTATGGTTTGATTTAACTTTGTTTATATATGTATGTTTATACCTCAATACCTGTGTGAATGGATATGTATGTGTTTATGTGAATGATTTATGGATTGCTGAACCGTTATGATGGGTTTTCGGTATGATGTTTGCTGTTTTTGCTATTAGTTTATTGTGATGTGTAGTTGTTAGTTTGAATTAGTTGATATAATAATGTTTGTAAAGTTTTAAGCCTGTTAGTGTGCCTGATGCTAATTTGTAACTATAGCATTAATGTAGTATTGTAGTTGTAGTTTTAAAAAATTATGGGCTCATTTGCTTGGCCCGTTACTTGAAAGTTTGAAGGTAATATGACATAGGATGTCAAACATAAGAATGTTTATGGAGTGACTTTTGGGGAGTATTTAAACAGTGTTTAAGTTTAAATTGACTATGGATTTGTAAAATTTGAGAAGTGTTACACGAAGAATCTAACCTTTTTTTTCAAACGGATATAGAGAAAGTACATAGTTGTGCATATCTTATTTGAGCAATATTCAGGTTAGGCTTGGTGCGCGTGTTCCCAATGATGAAATTCTAGGATTTGCCAAGTTGTTTCCAACTTAAGTGATTGTTTAGTTGATTAGGTTAGGAATTATAGGAGTTATTAGAATGTGAGAGATTATAAAGATGTGATGAGGCAAACGAAGGTGAGGGGTGTGTATATGGTATATCATCCAATTCTTAGATTTATTTTGGGTTTTTTTTAAGGACTAAACCTCCAATTAACTGTGACTGTTTTAAGAATTTTATTTCCTTCGCTTAAACTCAATAAATAGATAGGTTTTAACTTTTAATTTTGTTTTTTTTATGTTTATGAATTATTGGTATTGATTTGCATGTGGTTGATTTCTGTTCACATCGGTCAGGCCGGTATCCAGGTCGGCAATGCCTGTTGGGAATTCTACTGTCTCGAGCATGGTATTAAGGTATTATTCATATCGTTTTCAATAGATCTACGGTTTTTATGTGTTATTTGATTCGGAAATCTAATCCGCAATGGCGAATTCCCAACCCAAGTGTCAACCCAGAATGCAATATCCCAACCCCCACCCAATTTCCCAATAATGCAATTAGGAACATTTATCCCAACCCTCCCAACCTCACCCACAGAATTGCCGATGTGCTTCCAAGGACCCGAAATGGACAACTTAACCGGAATGAAACTCCAACCTCTCGAACAACTATGTATGGACCAAATCGCCTTCCACCATAAACTTCCTTTTTCTTTCTTGAACCTCCACCACCATTTCGTGAGCAATGCAAGGTTCGTATCCTTTAGAGATCCAAGCCCCAACCCCCCGTATTCAACCGGTGCAATCACACCATCCCAAGAAACCCAATTCATCTTCGCCTTTTCTAGCGAACCACCCCAAAAGAATATTCTCCTCATCCGATCTAGAGCGTCAATGACCTTCTCCGGTGCTCTATACAACGAAAAGTAGTATGTCGGTAAGGAGTTCAACACCGATTTGATTAAAACCACGCGTCCACCAAACGAAAGTGTCTTAGCCTTCCATATTGATAGACGTCTACGAAATGTGTCAATCACCAAGTCCCAGTTTTTGGCAAGGTGCATGTTTGCACCAACTTGCAAGCCAAGGTACTTGAAGGGGAATTTACCAAGCCTTACCTTGAAAAAGTCGGCCATAATTACTTGAGCCTGATCGTCCACATTCAACCCAAACAGGTCGCATTTTTCAAGGTTAACCCTCAACCCCGAAACCAAATGGAAACATCGCAGGATTCTTCTCAAGTTCATCAGGTTTGTTTTCGACCACTCGCCAAAAATATAACATCATCTGCATACATTAGATGTGTTAGGACTAAACCGGCAGTCCCGCAATGTAAACCGCGAAACAAGCCCAGATGAGCAGCCCTTCTAATAAAACCCGAAAGCGCCTCCATGATGATAACGAAAAGGAAGGGAGATAGTGGGTCACCCTGCCGCAGTCCTCTATAGCAAGCGAATTCTACCGACGGCGAACCGTTAATTAGGACCGAAGCTCTAGCCTGGGTAACACCGCTTTTATCCAGTCCCTCCATTTAATCGGAAAGTTCATTTGCATTAAAACCTCATCCAAGAAACCCCATGACACCGAGTCGTACGCTTTATCCAAATCAGCCTTAAACAAGAAACCCGTCCTTTTCATCCTCTTCATCCATCCGTACAATTTGTTCAATACCAATGGCCCATCCATGATACTCCGACCCGAGAGGAAGGCAGACTGCTCCGGGCCAACGAGCCCACCAATAACCGATCTAAGCCTGCCCACCAACACCTTCGACACCACTTTGTTAATCGAACCCACCAAGCTTATTGGTCTAAAGTGCCCAAACCCGGTGGGATCTTTTATTTTCGGTATCAAGGCTGTAAATGATGGTGAACAAGCCGTATGTAACGAGCCCGAACTATGAAACTCGCGAAAGAGCTGCATAAAATCTTCTTCCAGGACCGACCAAAATCTCTTGATGAACTTAAAATTGAATCCATCTGGGCCTGGTGACTTGTCCCCGTCACATGCCCATATCGCCTCCTTTACCTCCAACACCGTGAACGGACTGACCAGATTCGAAGCATCCTCATTTGATAACCGACTCACATCAGGAATGACGAAGGGGGGTCGGTTGGTCATCGGCTCCATGAACTTCTTGGAGAAGAAATTAAATGCCTCATCTTTTATTGCCATCGGACTGTCCACCCAAGATCCCTCAATGAAGACCCCATTTATCCTACAATTCGATATGTTTGCATTAATGATACTGTGAAAATAGGACGAGTTCTCATCTCCGTCTACGGCCCACTTGATCCTAGACTTTTGTCTTAGGTCCACCTGTTTCCGATGATCCGACTCCATCATAAACTGTCGACACTCATCCCGTGTTTCTTTCTCGAGCCGACTCAAAGATCTTGATTCAGCAATGAGCTCTAGCCTCTCCACCTCACGCTTTTTCCTATCATACAACTCGTTCAGTTTGCAATTTTCCATCTTGATCCATTCTCTAATCCTATTCTTCAAGAATTTAAACTTGATTGCCAACTTTAATCCAGCGGACCCCGAAAACCTAAAATTCGCACATTGACCTCTAACGAATTCCTCAAAACCTGGTAAGCCTAACCAAGAGTTAAAGAACCGAAATGGGATGTGCCCAAAGTCAGCTGGCGACGTAGTTAAAACGATGGGGCAATGATCAGAAATATTCCTTGATAGAGCCGTTACCGAAGCCCCAGGCCACCTGTCCCGAAATTCCCGGCATACTAAGAAACGATCCAACTTACTAAGCTTCTCCCCATTATCCGAAATGTATGTGAACCTATGCCCTCCCATATTATATTCATGCAAGTCCATTCTAGCAATGAAGTTATTGAACCAAAACGCATTCGACGTCACGAACTCCGAGTTACGCCTTTCAGATGGTTCTCTAACATCATTAAAATCACCACACAGAACCCACATACCAGGCATGCCACCCTTTAAACGACACAAATCATCCCATAGAGTCTTTCTGCATCCCGCGTCGTTTGAGGCGTACACATTAACTACATTCACCACGATCCCGAGTGGCATCAAAATACCCGTGACAATCAAAAATTGTCTATTCTTTGTAGTTCCAATCTGCTGAAAAAACGATGGATTCCACATACTTAATAAACCCCCAGATCTACCTTCGGCCCATACTACCTCCGATTGAAAAACCGTGTGCCCCCACAAAGAACTATAATTGAAAAAGGTCTGCTCCTGAAGCTTTGTTTCCTGAACCGCCAAGAATTGTATACCCAAACTAGTTTTCAGTCCCCTAATCCAAGATGTCTTCCTTGGATCCCTCACCCCCTTATGTTAATGGCTAAGATATTCATTGGGTAACCTCATAAACACCATCACCACGAACTAATTCCTTCACCTCCTCTACAAATCCCTCTGCCCTAATCCAACCAAAGACCCAACATGGACCGTTAAATCCGCCTCAATCTCTACACCCTGGTTTGAATTACTGACCTGAATTATCGAGTTTCGGAACAAATCACCTTCCTCACGATCTTCAGTCCCTTGAACCAAGGTGTCCCCGTCATCCTCGCTATTATCGCCCTGCTCGTCTTCCATATATGCGCCCCTCTCAACTTCCATATTTTGACCAACGTCCCCAGCCTCTTGTGTATTTGGTTTGTTTAAGTCAGGAAATTGTACTGGTGAATTATTGGTACACTGTTCTTTGTTTGCCCCATCCTCCGAATCTGGGCTTCTCATTGCCCTATTCCTTTTTTTGGATTTAGTTAAAGTCATAGGCCCATTATTCTTCACAGGGCCCAAGCCTGGTGTCTCAACCTCGTTACCCGATCCACATGTTCCACCATTAATGTGTCCTAGCCCAAGTGGGTCCCACTCGCCCAAATTTCCCACCAAGTTCCCATGCACATTACAATCCTCCCCATGCATACCCTCAACGTCATCATTACCGACCTTTGGACTACCTAACTGTTCGTCTTCTACATCTACGTCGGCGGCGTTCCGGTCTATCCCACCTCCGGTAGCCACCTCTGGTCTGAACTCACCCTCTTCCAACCCAACCCCACCATGAACCGATTCCCCCACATCACCTTCGGACCCAACCAGGTCAGCTTTAATATCATCCCAAAAGTTCTGTGAGTTCGCTGACCAGTCCTCTACCGCCCATACCTGAAACTGTTGTCCTTCCCAAAGCAATTCAATCTCCTCTTCAATCTTTGTCATGGTGTTTGTCACGACACAACAGTCACCGAAGGCATTCTCTGGTGACTCCCACGAGAAAGATGATTTCCGCACAATCCGCCCAAATTGTTCACCAAGCTTGTTAAATATCTCCTCATCTCTAAGCTGTAATGGAACACCCATGATCCTCAACCAGACTAGTCTCTCTTCCACCCAAAACTGGCCTTCCATAGGTTGGCCGAGGATAAAACTTCTCTCCAAATGGGATTTTCACCACCAATGAACGCCAGAGCAGATCTCTTATCCCTAAAGACGATTAAAACCTTTAAACCACTGATGTAGCTCACCGGTGATTCTGACCACCCACCATCTATTAGTACTTTCCTTAGTTCCTTCAACGCATAGAGGTTTTTCACTTCTCCAATCACAGACCTCATCATACAATGGCTCGGATATAAAGCTGGGCGTCCATCAATCCGAACGATTTTCTTAGAAGAAGATGACTCCGGCTTCTCCCCAGCGACTGCGTTTTTAAACGAATATTCATTATAAACCTTCGTTGGAACATACTGTTCCATTGGAGGTTTTTGCTGACCATTCTCCATGTTTCTCCCACCCGTGTAACCTTTAGAGTGATCCACCTTCGCACCATCTAGCCCATTGTTACCGAACTTCTCATGATTCCTGTCGTACTTCGCCACAAAAACGGAGACCTTAGCCTGGTAAATCTTTATCATGTTCAATCTATATAGCAGCTCCTTTATGTCTTGCACCCTTTCATACCTCACGAAGCCAAAGTAGTTTCCTCTTGCATCCCTCTTTCTAGCCACATATGCATCCTTAATCCACCCATACGGTTCAAAAACCTTCCATAGTAGCATACTAGAGACGCCACCGGGAAGATTAGTTACAAAGAAGGTGGTAACCGACCCCAAGTTTGATCCAGTAGTGTTCGATCCATCAGAGTTTCTCCGGTTGTAGTTGTCCCCTCGTCTCCCCATTCAGTAGAACTGTTTTTAAACCCAAGCCTTCCTAGCCTTCACTTTCTCTCAACTTTGATTTAGAGCTGCTGTTTCGAACTCCTCCTTCGGCGGCTGTTAGTGTTCTTCCAAAATAATACCTCCTCGATATAATATTCCTGCCGCCTCCTTATTCTTTTTTCATTTTGCGGCGTCGAGGTTTTTTTTGTAGCCGTCTATCTCTTCGAAAATAATATTCCTCCAAATTTATAATGTGTCATCCCTTTAATTCATGTCTAATTAATGCCAACTCTCAATTTTTTATTTTATTTGGCATCGTGACTTTTGTAAAAGTCACTAGTTTTAATATTATTATTATTATTTTATGTCCTTGACTCTGGTGCTCGATCAAAGTTCCTCATTTACGCTCTAACGTCCATGAACAGCTGCTCTTAAGTGTTCGTGTCTCAATTAAAATTCTTTTGTTTTGAACTCCTTTTCCACGAACACCTATAAAATAATAAGTTAAATAAATAAATACTAAAAATGACTCAAAACTAATAAAAATCTAATGAAACGGTAAAATAAATAAAATAGACAAGTACAAGGCTAAAACTAATAAAACACTAATAAAAAGACTCGAAAATGACTACAAAGTACATAGGAAATTAGATGTGTTTTGCAACACATCACATTGCATTATGTTTTAACTTGTTGTATTGGTGTTTTTTAGCAAAAACAGCTCAAAACATCATACATAAATCCAAAACAGATGCGTACAATTCTTGATCCTTCTCACGAGATATAACCTTTGTACCCGAACATTTACCTGGTACTTTCATAATTAATCAGGAATCATTAATATTTGAGATCGATAAAAAAGGAAAATCACTTCTTTTGTTAACTTTTTTCTTTAAAACCTAGCTCATGCCATTTTTTTAACCTATATTACTTTTATATTCCTTGAATTGTCTTTTAAGTTATCCAATATGTAGGACCGTGTTATTCGTTTAACAAGAACTTTAACCTATGGGTTTTGATCCTAATCAAACACAAAAACAATGACTTGGACTTTGATAGTTAGGAGAGATAGATGATTATAAATGAATAGGAAACAACAAAACTCAATCAAATCTCCATTTGATTAATCTCATGCAGAGAATTTTGAAACACCTTAGAAAACACACACTTGAGACTTGACAAAATGATTAAGGCCATTTAGCTTGAGGGGAGGCTGAGATATTTATTCTCTGCCCAATCTCCACCTCTTAGTCTCTATGCCCTAGGGAGACTGAGGCCTTAGTCTCCCTAGACCATTTAATCACAGTTTTGCCATTGTCACACTAAAAACACGATAAACATTATCTAATCTAGCCAACGACCGAAAACGAGTAATCATTAGTTGGGGACACATATAAAATGCACTAACAATCTCCCCCTTGGACCTAGCTAGTGATTTATAGATGCATCCTATCACCTAGTTGGGGACATACACGAAGTGTACTAACACAATAAAATCTTGAATTCTATTATCTTTAATAGTGTTAAATCGACATTTTCTATAACATGTATGATTTTGTATGCGATAAATAGTGGGTCTATGTGACAACAGTCAATAAACTCGGTCAACATCCGTACGTTTTTCATTTATAATTGTCATTTCATGTGCATCATTCCACAATTTCCATGCATTATACCCCCCCCAGGTTAGTAGAGCATGAGTTGATCAGAAAACTCAACACAGTACACTTGTTTAGTCATACAACACCCGGATATGCCACCAAACAAGCATTACAAGAGGGTGTTGCCCTCTAACACATGGTAATTCACCCCTAACACACGTTTGTGAACACAAAGATCATCATGGGATATCATTAAACAAACCATGACACATAAGAAACAAAATACATGTTAATGTCGTCATCAAGAGGCACAAAACTTAATCAACTCTCACCATTTCTAGACCCGATGATATTCCTATACCAAAGGGTAACTAGAGACTACTTAATAAGCACAATGTACAATCACAATACTATTAACATGAATGGCCGATTGATTAACATAATATGTTAAAGTCTTGGATCATAGCAAAGCCACTTGTCTTGGAACTACACAAGCTATACTCATATGTGTATATATATATACACACGACACCTCACATATATCATCATGTACGCATGACTACTCAACTACAATATGCAAAACAAGACCCTACCCAACTAAACCATCTAAACTTACATGACTAGCTAGTTAACACCTCATGGATCTTCACATTTGACCTATATCTAGCTGACTTTAACACCTTGAATGTCAACTTTCATTAAACAAGGTAACAAGACAACCAAGTCCACTTCTCTAGATAAGTCAACTACTCTCTAATCTCTTGCACATGATCGGCCGAAGCTTCCCAAGACAACAAGGAGTCCATGACACACCTAAGAGTTATACTAAAGTGATAACCTACCTTCTTAGCTCACACAATCCCAAGCATGATCATGACTTAAGTTGGAAACCCCCTTGCACACCTTAGCCGATTTCAAGCTTCATGACAAGTCTCTATCACCTTGAACTTTCCAACATTACACCAAATTAGGACTTTTTTATTTAAAACCTAGCTCACGCCATTTTTTTAACCTATATTACTTTTATATTCCTTGAATTGTCTTTTAAGTTATCCAATATGTAGGACCGTGTTATTCGTTTAACAAGAACTTTAACCTATGGGTTTTGATCCTAATCAAACACAAAAACAATGACTTGGACTTTGATAGTTAGGAGAGATAGATGATTATAAATGAATAGGAAACAACAAAACTCAATCAAATCTCCATTTGATTAATCTCATGCAGAGAATTTTGAAACACCTTAGAAAACACACACTTGAGACTTGACAAAATGATTAAGGCCATTTAGCTTGAGGGGAGGCTGAGATATTTATTCTCTGCCCAATCTCCACCTCTTAGTCTCTATGCCCTAGGGAGACTGAGGCCTTAGTCTCCCTAGACCATTTAATCACAGTTTTGCCATTGTCACGCTAAAAACACGATAAACATTATCTAATCTAGCCAACGACCGAAAACGAGTAATCATTAGTTGGGACACATATAAAATGCACTAACAATCTCCCCCTTGGACCTAGCTAGTGATTTATAGACGCATCCTATCACCTAGTTGGGGACATACACGAAGTGTACTAACATAATAAAATCTTGAATTCTATTATCTTTAATAGTGTTAAATCGACATTTTCTATAACATGTATGATTTTGTATGCGATAAATAGTGGGTCTATGTGACAACAGTCAATAAACCCGGTCAACATCCGTACGTTTTTCATTTATAATTGTCATTTTATGTGCATCATTCCACAATTTCCATGCATTATACCCCCCCCCCCCCCAGGTTAGTAGAGCATGAGTTGATCAGAAAACTCAACACAGTACACTTGTTTAGTCATACAACACCCGGACATGCCACCAAACAAGCATTACAAGAGGTTGTTGCCCTCTAACACATGGTAATGCACCCCTAACACACGTTTGTGAACACAAAGATCATCATGGGATATCATTAAACAAACCCATGACACATAAGAAACAAAATACATGTTAATGTCGTCATCAAGAGGCACAAAACTTAATCAACTCTCACCATTTCTAGACCCGATGATATTCCTATACCAAAGGGTAACTAGAGACTACTTAATAAACACAATGTACAATCACAATACTATTAACATGAATGGCCGATTGATTAACATAATATGTTAAAGTCTTGGATCATAGCAAAGCCACTTGTGTTGGAACTACACAAGCTATACTCATATGTATATATATATATATACACACGACACCTCACATATATCATCATGTATGCATGACTCCTCAACTACAATATGCAAAACAAGACCCTACCAACTAAACCATCTAAACTTACATGACTAGCTAGTTAACACCTCATGGATCTTCACATTTGACCTATATCTAGCCGACTTTAACACCTTGAATGTCAACTTTCACTAAACAAGGTAACAAAACAACCAAGTCCACTTCTCTAGATAAGTCAACTACTCTCTAATCTCTTGCACATGATCGGCCGAAGCTTCCCAAGACAACAAGGAGTCCATGACACACCTAAGAGTTATACTAAAGTGATAACCTACCTTCTTAGCTCACACAATCCCAAGCATGATCATGACTTAAGTTGGAAACCCCCTTGCACACCTTAGCCGATTTCAAGCTTCATGACAAGTCTCTATCACCTTGAACTTTCCAACATTACACCAAATTAGGACTTTTTTCTTTAAAACCTAGCTCATGCCATTTTTTTAACCTATATTACTTTTATATTCCTTGAATTGTCTTTTAAGTTATCCAATATGTAGGACCGTGTTATTCGTTTAACAAGAACTTTAACCTATGGGTTTTGATCCTAATCAAACACAAAAACAATGACTTGGACTTTGATAGTTAGGAGAGATAGATGATTATAAATGAATAGGAAACAACAAAACTCAATCAAATCTCCATTTGATTAATCTCATGCAGAGAATTTTGAAACACCTTAGAAAACACACTTCATTTTGCGGCCCATAAGAACACTTAGAGACAAGCTTTGGAACAAGGAAATGTCATTATCTAAGCTAATTGTCCTATACTACCTATAGCCGACCCTATACAAGGAAACAAGAAAGAAATCGGTTCCCAACACACTCCCTTGCAAGATGTAATCCATCTAGAAGTAAGACGAGGTAATCACTTGCACCATTTTGGCATCAAAAAAGCTATGACAATTAGATGATCCAAGTCAACCCCATCCTCTTTGGTAGAAGCATGCAATTTGGCTCAAGCATGCTAGCCTTTTTTTCTTTTTTGTTTGATTATAGCTTACACCTATCTTACACCAAATGATGATTAACATCAAAGGTCAAAGCACTTCCCAAGATGATGAACATTACCTCTTTTGTTCTTGTCCTCACCCCATCGATCCACTATAAATATGAGCATCAAAGAACACTTGAAACCACACCTCACCTCTCTAACTCTCTCGGATCCCTCTCTAGGCCGAACCACACCCACCTTCACTCAAGAACCATCAAGAGCAATCTAGGAAGGAAACTAGGAGACCCGAAGGCTTTAACCATCGGCCATCCTCACTTTGCTCTACTAGGTAAGTAATCTAAGCTCTACAAGTCTTTTATAATCGGCTAGTATGATCACTCAACCCCTTTAACCTTTGATAACAAGCAATCGATCCTATACTCACACACAAGTCACCTACATTGCCTTACTTGATGATAAATCACTAAACTAATCACCATATTGTAGTAATAGCACATCTAGTTAACTAATCATCAACCCTTGCACTACTAGGATAGTTTGTAATGTCATGATCACCCACAAGTAATCGGCTTAGCATTAGCACAACTCGTGAATCATGATCAAAAGGATAGGCTTTCCATGAATCGGTCTTATTATAATCAAGAGTAGTTGAATTGTATGTACGACTTGGATCACCATGTAATTCGTCGGATTACATGAATACGAGCCCACTTGGCTTAAGTCTAAAGCTAAGGCTAATCACGTGGTGATCAAGACTTAAAATGATGCAAAACTCACAAATATATCATGTGATAACACTACAAGGCTCAAATAAGCTTAGAAACGGTTAAGATGATCCATTAACTAATCGGTATTTTCTTTTGTACAATGAAAACCAATCGGCTACATTTAACTAACATATGTTAACAAGAACCGAAACATGTGTTAACTATAAATGGACCTAAAAAGGGTTCTGCACCTATGTTAAGCCATGTTTTCTCAAAAACCAACCACACATGGTGATTTGGTGCTAACTCACGGCCCAAATACCCCATGTGGGGCCCATTATAGTTCACCATGTAAATTACATTTCGAAACACCAAAAATCTTGGAATCATATGTTTTATAGAACACTAATGAGTGCCATGTACAACAAAACACATTAAACACAATGGCCCACAAGTGTCGGGGTGAACAATTTGTATGATAAACAACCTCCGGGTGACTTACCGTGTCCATAATGATCATAGGGTATCATTTGTCAGGACGGTGACCATCTACCAGCCCACTAGACCACTTACATCATCATCAGGTGAGTTTCTACGGCCCCATTTTACTATTTTACATTTTTTGAGGGAAATACATGCATCAATACTTGTGTCATTTTCAAGTGTGTGTACATTTTATCATGACTACCATGTGGAACATGAGACATATTGGTTCATGAGCTCACTAGCCCTCGTACAACGTTCACTGTAACCATTAGCTAAACATTTAGCCATGGAACACTTTAATAGATCTATTGGGTTGACACCTCCACTCTTGGTTAGTCACTCTAACCGGTTACATACAAAAGAGTGTTAGTATTCTACTATTCATACATTGTCTTTGGTGTACAATGCGCGAGGCACAACAGTCAAGAGGTTTGGTTACGGGACTCATGGTTCTCACAGTGATCATTGCTTAGCTAGCTCATGATTGGTCAAACACGAATGACATGTTCATTTTACAGTACAATCAAACTTGTAGACTCACCAACATTATTGTTGATAAAAACTCGTTATGCATGTGTTTCAGGTAACTAATGGAGGGCCACAGGGATTTGAGAGAGAGGTTCGAGCATACACCACGTGGTACCACTAGATGGGTTTTGTCAATCTTACGATGTTTCGTTTTGATATTATGAATGCTAGACTCTATCATACTTTCTAGTTATTATTATGTTACTTTGTATCACTTATGACGATATCCATCCTTAGTGGTGGTACTATTTAAATAAAAACGTGTATTGCTTGAACCTTGTGCTTGAAAACATTTCGGTCGTTACATCCCGTGTTTCCGCCTTGGCGGGGTGTGACAGTCTATACCAGTTTATACGGTGTGTGTGTGTGTGTGTGTATGTGTGTGTGTGTGTGTCTAACTTGTTTTAGGCGTTATGGATTTGTGTCTAGGTCTTAAATGAGTTTTGATTATGCACTACATGGTACATTTACCCAATATACTTGGTATGGATGTGGGTGTAAAAACACGGGTGCATAAACGAGCAAAAAATACCCTTTGTAAATAAAAACCAGGTATGTTCACATGTGTCGCGTCTTCATATAGGGACGTCTATTTTAAAAACAAATAATAAGTTAAGAAATAATAGAAATGTATACCACATTTATATTTATTACTTTATATATTATACACAAGATAAATATGTGATGGTCTTTGTTTCTCTCTCCTTATTTTTTATGTTCTCCTATAAAGTATAAACAAATGCATTATGCGATGCATAACATACTATTAGTCTCTGAATGAGCATGCCCCTCACATGAGAGAGAGTATGAATAAAAAAATCATAAAGTAAAAAAGAAAACCAAGAAAACTAATTCCATAATACAAGTATTTTTGGTTTTTTAGTTAAAGGACTCTTGACAATTTTTTACTTTTTCGGAAAATTGCACCCTCGGATATAATAACAACCACTAACCACCACCTGCACAAACATATTGCTCTTAAGTTTATAGTGTTGTCTACCGTAGGACTATTAGTGGGAATGACTGCGTGTTGCTACGGGTAGGTCTGTTTTGTTGCTTCGTAGTTGGTATTGAGATTTGTAGTATGTGTATGGCATTTGTGGGTGATTCGTTAACGTGAAATAATAAGAACCATAAACAATTCACGCTGAATTTTAAAAGTAATGTTTTTAACATAATGCTGCTTAAGCCAAATAAACATATAACATAAGAATTATACCTTAACAAAGTCTAATAATCATGTAACATATGAATTAGACCTCAAAAAGGTGAAATAATCAAGTAACATGAATCAGACCATGAAAGTCAAATAATCTTGCAAAAAGTCAAAGAGCCCGTTTAAGATAGAATCAGCAACAATGCCGATAATATTTTCCATCAAACCACACTGATGTTGGTCTCACATCGCTTTCAAGTGTTTCATGACTAGAGAAGCAGCACAATTGGACTTAGATTCAACCTGTGCTATTAGTTTCTTTTTCCCCGGTGAACCATGTGTGCCAATACTTAAAGCATCTACTTCATGTACCTAAATAAAAAAAATTACATAACAAGACAACTCGAATAATTTCATTTTCAAACTTCTAAGGGGGAAGGGTGCTAGTATTGTTTACTTTTCACTTCACTAATTTACACTGATTCTGCACTATCACGTCACTTCACTTCACTGATTTACTTTACCGAAACGGTTTTTTGGAGGCAGCACTCCACTGATTCACTTCACTGAAATCTTTATTTTTTAGCTTTTTTAAAGAAATATTAATTAAGCATATTATTAAACTAATAAAATAAACTTACAATATTAAAAGTAAATAAAACATAGAAATGCAAACACACATAAATTAAAAATAAACTAAATAAACGAAAAACTATTCGGGGGCATCCACTTCGAGGTACGGTAGATCAAGTGCGGCTAGATGTTCCACGAGATCGTTTCGAATTAGAAATGCATATCAGAGTCTGTCAACTCTACAAGGGCATCGTCACCGAACACCGGTTGGATTGGGGGATCGCGTATGTGGACCGGTGATATCGCATGACGACGACGACGACGACGATGCAATTCTACACTACAAAATGAACCGGGTGTATTTGTTTTAAATACAAATGTTCAAAGTGGCGCTCGTGCCGAACGATATTGTATTGGCAACAGGTCTAAAACATCCGAGTCAAACAAATATAATGTTGGTAGTTCGGATGCATGTTGCAACACTAATATTAATGATGAAATCGATTTCAAGGATGAGGTAGAAGTTCAAGATCAACAACGCCTTGGGGTTGTGGTGGGGTGGCGCCGAGCTCGGCTCGGTTCGAGCCGAGCCGAGCCCGAGCCTGACTGGGCTCGGCTCGGGCTCGTTAAGGTTTTGTGAAGCTCGAGCTCGGCTCGGTTCGACCCTACAATCTTGAGCTCGAGCTCGGCTCGCTAGCAAAATCCAAAGCTCGAGCTCGGCTCGGCTCGAGGTGATTTGAGAATCTCAAACGAGCTCAAAAGCTCGGCTCGAGCTCGTAAAAGCTCGGCTATAACTTAGGCTTGCGAGCCCAATCGTTAAGGCTATAACTTAGGCTCGGCTGTAACTTAGGCTCGGGCTCGGGTTCGGGCTCTAGCTCGTTAAGGCTCGATTAGGCTCGCGAGCCCAATCGAGCTTTGTATCTAGGGCTCGAGCTCGGGCTCGATAACTAAACGAGCCATATTTCAGGCTCGGGTTCGGGCTCGTTAAGGCTCGGCTCGTTCGAGCTTTTTACCGAGCCGATCCCGAGCCGCTACGTGTCATTTACACCCCTAGGTGGCGGCAATGGTGGGTGGGTGAAGGTAGTGGGTGGTGGTGGTTGGTGACGGCGATGACAGTGATGGATGGTGACAACGAGGGTGGGCGACGATGGTGGGTGGTGGGTGACGGTGGTAGGTGGTGGGCGACGGTGGTGGACGACGGTGGTGGTCGGCGTTGGGTGGTGTAGGATGGCGGCGGTGAGTGGGTGACGGTGGTGGGTGGCGACGGGGGTGAAGGTAGTGGGTGGCGGCAACGGCGGTGGTGGGTGGTGATGCCGGTGGTGGGTGGTGGCGGAAGCGGTGGAGGGCGACAGTGGTAGGTGGTGGGCGACGATGGGGGGTCGTGACGGCGGTGGTGGGTAGTGACGGCGGTGGTGGGTGGTGACGATGGTGGTGGGTGGTGGTTGGGTGGATTATGGTGTTATTAATAAAGAGTGAATGAGGGATGGAATGAGGAAAAAAATATGGGGGTGGATGGAATGGTTTTGAGGGAATGGAATGTCTTGTGGAATTGGTGATTCAATTCATTTGACCAACCAAACACACTATTTTTTATTACCTTGTAATGGTATATTTCATTCCCCATTCCATTCCATCATACCTACCTAACTACCAAAATGGATAACTTGTGTAGTTTTTTAAATTACTAATGAAATATATGTTAGTTTAAATGTTTTAATTTTATTTTACTTTTTAAACGTTTTAAAAATTAAAAAAAAAATAACTGTTTTAAGAAATGTAGAAAAAGGTGAGGGATGAGGGGATGGACATTACATAGGTTGAGTGATGAAGGAAATAAAGATGAGGGGGATGGGGGCGGAATGGGCATAACTTATTTCCTAATAAGGAATTTTGCATAAAAAAAATGTAGAAATAAAATTAGTTCATGGTGTTTTAGATTTTTAGGTAAGGTGTTTTGAAGCTGTGTTTAGGACCATGGTGTTTTGTTTCCCTTTTTATTTTCTACAAGTGTTGTTTTCGTATAACATCATGTCTAAAAAATTCAAAACACGATACCTTAAATTCGTTTCTACGCTTTTTAGGCAAAAATGACTTTCTAGCCGATAATTGAATTCATTAAACTAACCGATTAAACGAAACCAAACAACTAACCGATTGACATGGTTTAAACACAATTATACTATATTAATAAACCAACTGATTTGAACAGTGATTCAGCTTTGTATGTATTTAGTTGTTAAGTAGTTTTTGGTTAGAAATACTTCAGATGTTTATTGATGGCGCAGTGGTTTGATTGTTTCATTTCTTCTGTAATGCCCGGGTTCGACTCCTTTTGTTTTAATTGATTTATCTCTAGCCCTTTTTTTAAAAAACAGTTTTATCTCCCTTTTAAACACGTGTCCTTGATTATTACATGACGTGACTGCAGATCTCCACGAGATCTCTACGTGGCAACCTTTACATCTTTGACGAGGAAATGGCGTTCACATTTGAACGCGTGTCCTCTTCTTTTCCTCTAATTTCCTTTCTATACACCGTCAGAATAGAGAGAGAACTCTTCTCTCTTTCATGTGATGTTTTTGGGTTGTTTTTTTTATGAAGTTGAAGCCAATCGGTTGTTCTCCATCTTTCCGTTGTTCGTTGTCATCATCGCCCACTGTTGTCGGGTTTGATTATGGAACCATAGGTGGTGGTGTGTTGGCGTCGGCAGTGATGTTGGCCTCTAAACTTAGGGCTTCTGAGTGTGGTCACTGCTCTGTTCGGCTCTTAAATTATGATCAATGTCATGTCGCCAATCATCAGCCATAGGTAGCGGCAGTGGGATTATCATGGTCTGTTGTTGTTGTCGTGCTCGATTTCGTAACCCGGTGTGATGTCGGTGGCATCGTTGCCGAATGTGATGGCCAATAGAAACATTGAAGCAAAACATGTCACTCTAGATCCCTCACACGATTATTATCTTCTGCGTTAACAGGTCCCTACCTTATTTGTGTTTTTCTTTAATTATTGAATTGGTTATTTTGAGCGAACTGATTCTAAGTTTTTTTGGGTGATTTCCTTGATCTGAATATGTGTTGCTAATGTTTCAAATGTAGTAGTTAAATCTTATTACCAATGGTTAATAGGATGGTAATTAGGTAATCTTAATCTTTGGGGGGATTTTTCTTACAGAAGCTATCTTGACTAATGGGTTTTTGCTTTGTGAAAGGTTTTCAATTAACAAAAGTTTTATTTGTGGTTACTGCAATATTAGTTTAATATGCATTGAAGTTGTTGCTATTAATTAAGCAACTTAAAAGGCCACCATGAGTCTCCATAGAATCAGTTGGCTTCTACGAAAATCGTTTTTTGTGAATGGTTTATTTTTATCAACATTTGCTGAATGTTTTGAGTTATTTTAGGCGTGTTTAGACGGCCACGAGGGTAATGAGTTAGGTGACGAGCAACGATCGAGATTGAAGGAAGAAACAAGAAATTGGTGATCCTAGCAAGGTCTAGGGTAGAAACCGTCGACTACAATGGATTCCGGTTGATTTTTGGCTTCATGCAGATAGGTATTTGAACCGTGGCAGCAACAAACATTCCGTTTGGTGGTTATAGGCATATTTAGAAGGTTCGATGGTTCTATTCATTGAATGACGACGCAAAAAAAAAGTTTTGTGGGTGTGGGCGGTTATGTGGTGGTAGTTCTAATTAGCGAGTCTAGCAATCGGCAAATTTGGAAATGGTACTTAAGTGGTGACGGTTCAGCCTGTTAAATGCAATGTTTTTGAAGAGTCTTGATGGTTTTCATTGCTAAAATATGTCATAGATCTTGGGGAAATTGCTCGGGAAAAGTTCAATTTTGACGTGGTCGGGCATTATGCAAGACCCGGAGTGCTTAGCTTGACTGTGAGGGATGAACCAGCAACTCCAGTTTCTTTAACATCATGTGGCTCTCACAAATAACTATAGATTGCCCTTTTTGTGTATTCTTTATTTACTTAAGATCAGATGTTGCAGTTTTTGCTACAGGTATGCTGGTTTACCACAAAATATATGCTCACTACTTGTATATAGCAATACATTAGCATCATTATTTTCTCTTCAACGTCTACCAGTAGGTACTATGCCTTATATGCAATTGTTTAAAGATTAAACAACCTCTAAATGTCTTTACCTTTTCATGGAGTTGTGTATTAATGAGAATGATGCAACCTATCATTTTTCTGGTTGGGTCAACGTAGATATGGACGCCATCGCTCGTGAATCCTATGGAGCCCAGGTCTTCTTTTCCAGTCTTGCATCTTTGGCACAACAACAAGGTAAAACGTGCATTTTCATTGTAAAAAGCATTAAATGGAAAACGAATATGTAATTTATTTTGTATGCAGCCTTGGTTGTGTATCTGGGCAACATTGTATGAAGTTTCAACATTAATTTTTTTTAGTGTCTTTATCACTTTTTTTTTAAATCCCAGGACACAAAATGAGATTCTTCAATCCTGACCATGTTTTGTTTGTGTATTAGGCTATTAATTATTCTCTATAACCCATCTCCTTTAACACACACCTGGTGTAAAGAAAGAAAACTGAAGGATATACGAAATTAAACCGTACTCCACTTTAGTTCCTCTCATAATAATGAAGTGCTTTTAATATCCATAGAATGTATTATAGGTATCTCTCAAGTTGCTAATAGTTGTGGAGCGTAGAGTGTCATAGGAAGTATTCTCAAAAGTTTAGCAGATCCCATGGCTCTCCCAGAAAGGTATAGTTAGTGTTTTTGATTGCTATTAATATATAATTTATAATCTATTTGATAACTTGACTGTACCTTCTTGCATTGGAGCTATAGGTTGCTCATCCACTATTTGATGAAGTCTTTTAACTTACATGACAATCATAAAAAGAGACTCAAAGGAAGAAGTCAACCAGTCTCTGTCGGTGTTTCAAATAGTTAGTTTTGAATTCTAATATCTTTTTGGTCATTCTAAAAGTCAATCATGAATTCTAATATGTTTTTGGTCATAAATGAAGTTTATTTTTTCTATCAATATCAATATTACCATTGATGCGTGTGGCAATGAAATCTTACATGATGGCATATTAGCTACAATTGCTTAGATGATTTGTCTAGACTAAAGACAATGGTTTTGGTCGCTTGGCCTCAATCTGGGTGTATTGGCAGCCCGATAGGCGCGCAACGCGCGGGGATGAATAAATTTTTATATCAAGTCATTTTGTATGTTTATAGCTTTTTTAGGTTACTTTGCTTTTTCATAAAAAAGATAATAACATGTGTTTATACATTTGATATAAAGAATACATCAGATTTAAAATTTTGAAGTTGAAAATTTTAAAAAGTATATTCACATGATATCTATTGATCTTTTTCGGTAGGATAGTGATAATGATGGTGGTGATTTGCTGATGATTTGAAGATGATAATGATCCATTGTTGCAGCTGTAGATAGTATGTAGCCTCTGCAGTCACATTACGAGGTTGATATTGGTGGTGAAACAACGTCAGACGATGGTGATTTTAGACTCTCTACATAGAATGCAAGAGGAACAATGTAGTCGAACATTTCGAGCCGGTTTCTTGATTGTTTAGCGATCATCCCAGTGTTCCAACTTTGACGGGCAACAAGGATGGAACTGCCATTTTTGTAGCAAGGTAATATGTTCAAATACCTGTTTTGGTGGCATGACCTGTCTTGGAAACAATATTCGGTTTTAGGGGCAAAGGGCTATTTGAAATTGTGATCATCTGATACAAGTCATAGTACTTTAAACATCAATAATACGTTTTGATTGTGTCATATTTTACAGAACACAAACATAAAGAAACCATTACACCCTTTTAGCAGATTGAATAGAAAATTAGTTTATGCATTATTAGACTTTAACCCGTTTACTTTAAACCGGTGACAATAATCTTGCAAATAGGGATACGAGTTAAAGTGGCGAAAGTTTTATAAAATAAATACTACCTGCATCAATATATCAAAAATATATTATTTTCCCTCATTCTGAGGGTTCATGTTGGAATCTTACTAGGCCACTAGGGAAAGGCAAAGTACTACTTACTCAAGATATGAGTTTCTATGACACTTACGGGAACAATCGAGGTATTGTGAGCCAAGTGTTGATATAATATCACGTTTTTTAACCAATATTTGCTTATGGGAGTTAGCATGTAGTGCCTTGATATACCTGATTAGTTCTATTGCTGCAAGTTGGAAGTTATATTCATAACATGGCTACATTCTTCAGTGCTACGATCCAGTTGCAAGAGCACTGAGTTGATGTATATCAAGTCTACATTCTACGATCCAATGGCTATATTCTACGGGTTGGAAATAATATTCATAACATGGGTACATTCTTTAACGCTATGCGAATTACAATTTAGATAACTCACCTAAGTTAACAAACTTCAACGATATGAGTTTAGATAATCAATCGCATAAGTGTAGTTCGCATATATTTATTATTTTTGAAATCCTTACGCGAGGTTCAAACTAATTATTCTAGGGGAGTTTTCCAGCAATTTGTTTTGCTATTCGCCCAATGCAATGATGATAACAAAAATTCTTCACATGTTGATTGATATATTTAAAGAGTGGCAGCCCAATGCAACGATGACAACAAAAACACTTCCATTTTTATTGATATGTATTTAGAGTGACAACGTAGCAGTCAAATGGTGCTCAATCAATTAAGGTGTTTGGTGAAGCAATCGGCCGGTAAGGTTATGTCCAGGTTTTTGCAGTTTCACCTCGGGCCGAACTGGAGGTTTTTGGCCAACTCAAGAGGCTGTCTAGATCGATCCTCCGCGATAACTATCCTAGAAAAGACCTATTGTAATCGCGCAACGCGCGAAGATTAAAAACACTAGTTATTATATATATATAATCTATTAATAAACAAAGTACTTTGAATAGTACTTTGCCTTATAACAAGTTTATTATTATTATTATATTAATTAATGTCTATTGCCTGGCACTCAAAGCTTTGTCTAAGGTATGTAAAAGTGAAACAACAGCAATGCTTCTATGGCCACGCGTCATCATCACCTCAACTCCACCACGTGTTGCTCTGAGACTTTTGACACCTCCTCCGGCTACTCGACTTCATATGAGGTTATATATCTTCCAAAGTTCCACGTCCAGATCACATCAGAATACACAATAGCTTCTTCACCATAAGTATAATGCATCCGGCCACTTTATCATCACCTTACCACCCCTCACCACTACCGATCACCTCACGACACCTTCACCACCAACTCCTGTCACCTGTGTAAACAGAAACTGTGTAAGGTATGATGGCCGCTGTAGTTCTCTTAGAAAAATAGAAGTAAAGCAGCATAGGTTTAAACAAAAAATAGGGTTGCGCCGTTGTGGTGAATATTGATGAAACAGAAATGAATATGATGATGTGTATAGCCGATAATAATGAAGCATATTTTAATGCCTTGGGAAGAGTTTTAAAATAAAATCAAAACTAAACTCTGATTTATAAAATGGTTCACATCCGGATGGATTTATTTTTAGAATATCAAGGGAACTTTTGTTTCTTAGAAAAAATTATGGAATTTAATTAGTATCCAATTTAAAAAAGAATTAATAAACAAAGGATTTTAGATAATAATCACCACCATTAAACTACCGTCGCAAGCTAATTATTGTTTTCAGCTAGAGTTGCCACCACGGAAGAGGTGAACTTTTTTGTTGCGGAGACTTGTGGTAGGAGCTCAAATCTTAGTTGTATTTGTTGATTTCCAAAACCAAATACACCTGACATAAAATGGTAATAATATTATGCGTCATACAAAATTTAATGAAATGCTAATTTTACCTGATATAAATTAAAAAGGGTTGAATAATGTTCAAGAATCATTTTCATATTAATGGCACTGTAAAAAACAAATAAAGAACAAATATGGAAATTATGTTTACAAAAACGTGAAACAATCAATTTGTATTCTCTGTTGAGTTTGGCATGTGTCGGTAACTTAACCAAACGAATCAATAACTAGTTGCGTATAAAATACAAATAACATGTTACTCAATTAAAAAAAAAGCATGTAAATTTATATTCCTAAAGTAACACTATGAAAGTATATAAATATTATTAAACAAGTCGTGTTTGTGTGAGCTCGTGAAATACATTGTGTGTGTTTGAGTTCAAGTGTGAA
The DNA here is from genome assembly GCA_030844895.1 of Ambrosia x helenae. Lineage (NCBI taxonomy): Eukaryota > Viridiplantae > Streptophyta > Magnoliopsida > Asterales > Asteraceae > Ambrosia > Ambrosia x helenae. The sequence continues at coordinate 29,836 of JAUTDX010001420.1, read as the reverse complement.
ACATGGTTTTTGGCTATGTTTCATGTAAAAAAAATAAGGTTCATGTTGGGTATAACCAATGATGAAGCTTGGAGATTGAATCGGCAGGGGTCAGACTCATTTTTTCCGATCTATAGTGGCTAGAAGATCAAATTGGTGGGGTCAGAATCAGTTCATATAAAAATTACCTATGAAAATCGTAAAATTCCACCACTACGCCAAAAACGACAGGGCCAGGGCACCCCAGGCCTCCACTATGCTTTGCCCCTGGGTTTAACATGTCAACTCATGAACACAAACCACTCGTATACAGCCCTTAGCCTCAACTATCACAAAATTGAATGTTTAGCAACCCATAGCCGGTTAGCCCACTAGTATCATGGATTGATGGTTTTATTTCTTCATCAATTGTTTATATCTTAGAGGGTGTTTGGGATTGAGTTTCAAAACTCGTTGTTGACTTATTGACTTCTCTAAGAAGCCAATAAGTCAATAAGTTGTTTGTGTAAACCAAAAGCACGTTTGGTTTTGGGTTTCAATAAGGGTGGAAAAACTGTTTTTAAGAAGTTAAAAATCCTAGCTTTTGGCTCTCCTCCTCCTCCTCTTCTTCTTCTTCTTGTTTGGGTGAAACTAACAAAAAGTGTCAAACCTCATGGACGAAAATGGCATTTAACTCGATAAAAAATATGGGAAATGGTCAAAATGACCTTGAGTTTGCAAATTAGATGGATTTAGCACTAGATTTTTAACATTAGTGGCTCAGGTGTAAAAAATTCTTATTTTAGATGGATCTAACAATATTGAACAAACCTCAGGGACGAGTTTGGCCATGTACTCGTAAATTTACTCGTATTCTGCCCGAAAATTATATATGTATCAAATCTGACCACTCCTAATTTAAGGGTCACGTGACTCTTGGGACTTTAACCCGATTTCAACCAGGTTTTACCGCAGTGAGCCTTTGGGGCGGCGGGTTTCCCCGGAACTGAAGATTGTAGACTTGGGCTACCTAGCGCTGTTTGCGATCGCGGGCGTATCGGGTTGCATTTTGCCATTGGGTTACCCCTAGTAGTCGGGCCTTCATTCATTGGCTGTTGAAAAAGCTTTTTTTTTTTTTTGAAAAATCATTATAGAATATTAAAACTAGCATCATTACAATCTAAAAATACAATAAAGATTCAGCCGTTTTAACAGGTTACTGAACCAAATTATTAATATATACTTCAGCAAAATACTACATCCATAATTCAAAACGGCATACAATTTTGTGCACAACCGAATTTAATTCTAATGTGATGCAAATGGCAAACAACGTAAAATATAAACCACACAATATAAAATTCTAAAAGAGGCTAAGTCAGATTTATGTTTGAAATTAGACCCAAATATTCGGTGATTACTGATTAGCCTCCGTATGTTCAGACATAAATCTTAAGTTACTAATATAAAATTTAGCTCATAAACTGGATGGAACAATACAAAAAAACATGGCACAAACACATGACCCAAAAGGAGAGGAAAACATACCATAAACGCATTGAACATATAATTTAATTTACCATGTACCCAAAAATATACAGTCTGCTAACTGTTTCAAAGTTGGTTAGGAAACTTGCTATATGCCTAAAATCTTCATTTACAAGTTTCAGGGATGCATATCATAACTGGGAGTAGAGTTGGAGCTCACAGACGGGTCCCGAGTAAAGTACCTGGAATATAAATCACGTCTCTCATAGAACCTTTTCAAATCACTCTCGCGAGATTTCCTTTTTTTAACTAAGTTAGCAACCGTCTCTTTCAGTTTCAACTTCAGTTCCTTGTAACGTTGCAGCACACGCATGTCATCCTCGGATAATTCAGTTCTTGCAGGTACTACAGGGAATATGATATCGGGTTCCCTGAACATCGATAATTTAAAACATCAACTTAAACAGTAGATCAAAGATATTGTGAAATGAATTCAAAACTATATGCACTTACAAGCACCCTAAAGACACAGCTCCATTGCCTCTTAAAATCCCACCATCCATTGAAACTGCACCATCTTTTATGCAGGATATAGCACGTTTCATGTCGTCTCTGGTTTCATAAACTTGTGTCTCACCAAAAAGACGATAAAATAAAGTCTCTCGAAGGCCACAACCAGATTCTGTTTTAGTGTCCACGTGATCAGCGTCTATATCTATCATATTTACAGCATACCCCAAAAAGCCGGCAGGTGTGGATCCATTAGGAAGGGTAGGATTTGTGTGTTTGTGTGTTTTTTCGATCTCCATTCATGTGGGGGATTGTTGGAAAAATGGTATTGAAAATGAGTTTTTCACTAATTTTGGACTCAAATAAATATATTTATGTATGTGTTATATAAATAATTATTTGTGGGTTTATGTACTATATTGTGAGAGCATCACAACTAATCAAACCATGTCCAAAATAGAGCTAAGATGAATGAGATATCGAAGCTTGAAAGTTGTAGGTTGGAACAACCAAAGATGTGAAAATGGATTAAGTTTTATCCCACATTGGTGGGATGACAAAACATGAAGTGGTTTATAAGGAGGAGCACTCCTTGTATATTGTTTAGCATGAGCCAAACGCTAGTGGGACCCTAAAGGTTCGCACCCTTAACTCGCACACGCGCGCGCGTGGCATGGGCGATGGGCGCTTTGATGGCGCACTTTGCACTTCGCACACTCGCGTCGCCGCGAGCCTCTTGAGAGCCGCCTTTGTATTTTTGACCTCGTGCGCGTAGTCTGATACATGGCGGAAGGTTGACGTAAACCGTAACTACAAGTGGCGCGCATGACCAGATGGCATTCAGGTCTGCGCGCGTGGCGGGTTCCATATGATACGAGTCAGTCATCCGCGGATGACATAGCGTTATGTGCGCAGGAACTATAGTGCGCGCATGACCAGGTAGTGCCAAGCGCCCTTGTCAGCGCGCGTCATCATGTTCTGCGCGCAGCATACGAACGCGGGCTGGTGCGTCAGTTCCTACACAGTCTTGGGTGTTAGAAAAGACTGTTTCAACTCGTGTCATAAACAAAAGTAAGTTTCAGTTTGACCACTTAAAGCGACTTTAATCCATTTATTACGAATAAATATCGTTTATTACAGGATTAATTGCGATATTAATGGTAAATATGTTTCAACATAATGTGGATATAAATATGAGGTCTTGGCTCATATTTTGCAAGACATGAGATTAGCTAATCTCTAATTTTCACTAGAAACATTATCTACAAATTGAGAGGAGTACTCTCCAGTCCAAATACAACTTTCTTTTTCCTAATTTTACGAACACAAGTTACATGGTGTAATCTCGGGCTCATGACCATCTCCGGCAGTACGACTACTGTTCCGGTTGTTGTACCCTGGGAGACAGCCCGTCTGAGAGGAGGCGTGGAATCTGTTTTAAGGGCCCCGTGTCAAACACGATCCTCAACCAAAACCATTGACTATTTCCTTATTCTTGCAGAGACGTATAGTAGAAAATGATGCGGTTGAAGTTGGTTGAATCAAGATTCGGTACATTTTACGTTGTATCTTATTTCATTTATTTAATTTTGTAAACGGTATTGTACTTTTGTATTTCCTACGAATAACGAGAGTATCGTTATTATATTTATATTATTATTTTAATAAAATTGTGAACCCTATTTCCTACAATTAACCTACTAATATATACAGTTATACACTATTACATCCTCACAGAAAGTCAAATGCTGTGAGGTTAATGGAACATAAAGAACTTGTAGCTGGCATGTTGTCCCTTTCATTGTGCTAAAAACGTTCTAAAAAATTCAAAATTTTAAATTAAGTATGGATAAATGGGGTTGGTCCTTTGGAAGTTTGGATGCTTCTAGCCTATCCATATTAGAAGGAAGAACTATGCATTTGCTAATAGACAATTTTAGACTTTGAGCTACTAACATGGTTTTGCTACAATTACCTTGTGTCTTTTTTTGGTTTATTTTTTGGTTTATTTTTTTTGTGTTGTGTGTTTTTTTAAGCTTCAATCGCATATGTCATTCACCACTATTATTAACAACTATTATTAACAACATCAGCTACCATTTCTCTCCACGTCACTTCAACGACAATCACTACACATCGTCTATACGACCACGATTACCTCGTTACACCACTGGCAGAACCATAGGTACAACAACATCCATCAAGTAACTAACCATAGTCGACCTCCATCGTTTGCCTAAGGATTAGTAATGGCCATCCACGGTTGGTAAGTCTAAACAATCTGCGTATGCTAAATGGAAGCATGACACCAAGGCTGAAAGGTTTGACCCCTGACTATTCATGTCAAATAAACTATTATCTAACATTGACAAACACATCCGAATTGCTAATAGCCTAATAGGCACCATCAAGACTTGAGAAGCTACTGCCATGACTCCAAACCCAAACCAATTAATCTCCTTTTAACTTAAAAATTAGGACTTGTTAACATAAGACCCGCTTTAAACTGGTCAATCACGAAGAACCTCAAATACTCTTTACTATAGAAAGTCAAACTCTAAATGATAAATGAAAACTTCTGGTAACACATGTGATGTTTAGTGGTTCTTAATCGTTATACAACATTGGGAAATAATAATTGCCTTTCTACACGTTTCCTAATGGGCACTATTAAGACTTAAGAAGCTACTGTCATCACTCCAATTCCAAACCAACTAATCTCCTTTTAACCTAAATATTTGAACTTGTTAACATAGACCCGCTTTAAATTGGTCAATCATGAAGAGCCTCAATTACCCTTTACTAAATAAAGTGATACTCTAAAACGATAAATGAAAACTTTTGCTAAAACAGGTCACTATTTAGTGGTTCTTCACCCTTAGACATCAATGGGAAATAATAACTGTCTCTCAAAGTAAAACGATCCAACCAGTTAACCTGTCGAACCCGTCAACGTAATGAAGATGACGAAGCTATATTGCCGGCGATAAGGCTGTCCGGGTTCAGCGAAGGGGCTCGCCCGGATTTAAAAAGTAGCTTCCGGCACCAATGGCTGATTGGGAGCCACGCCATTTCTATGGGTCAGAACTTCAAAAAGTAAGGGCTGCAAAGACGTATAGCTGCCATCCACAATCACTGCCACGCCATTTTCATCAATTATCCTAAAATATTATGAGTTCATCACATCCAAACAAACTCAAAATGCATCACCAAATCCAAAATTTTGAAATAGCCAAAGAAAGGGCAAACGTTTATGTACAGTGAGGATATGGTATGCTGAAACAGATTTAAAACCCAAAGGTAATTAAGAAGATACCACATAACATTGTTCAAATCAACAAAAGCCATCATCAATTAGGTTCAAACCACATAAAATAGGAAGCAAAGTATCCTAGAAGTTAAATCAGATAGGAAAACCACCGGCAGCGACAACATCAATTTTTTCCCCTCTTTATGTCTCAAAATAATAACCTAGTGTATATCATCGATAACAACACTAATTCTCAACAACCCTCAGCTTTGGTGACGAAACCCTAAACAACAGCACTAATTATTACAACCTTGGGCTCGATATAAAATTCTCACAAAGGAATTTTATATATTTGTAATACCTTTTAAAAGAGAAAGCTAAAATGTTCTAGTATATTCGTAACCATCCAATTAATCCATATTTGTGATCAAGAACCAACACATCTATCATTGAAAATGTTTATTAAAAGGACAATTAATGATGAGAAATTAAATATTAAAAACAAATGATCTCTAGGAAAAGAAGAACATCATCCGTCATCGGACCGGCGAAATCTATCGCCGACGGCTGTCGTAACCCAAACTTCTAAACACTTAATACTGAATAAACAAAACTCTAATAGAAATTATTTACCTAATTGCTGTCGCCGAGAACGGAGGTCTGTGCAGCAGCCGGAAAATTAACCCCGTCTTCTTACTCCACTGTGCAGCAGCCGGAAAATTAACCCCGTCTTCTTACTCCACTGAGACTTCTTCACACCACTCTCACTATCGCAGTGAAAGAGAGAGAGAGAGTGAAGTGGAGGGGATTTGAAGTTTTCTTTTGTGGATGTGTGTCTACCAGAGATACACGTATAAAACCCGAACACAGCCCTTAAAACCAGAACACGGTTTGTGGAATACCACCGGTATAACATCTAAAGCTGAGGGTACAACTACCCATTGCATAAATCCATTGCTAATTAGAATATTTTAAATATTCGGTGATTAGCCTCCGTATGTTCAGACATAAATCTTAAGTTACTAATATAAAATTTAGCTCATAAACTGGATGGAACAATACAAAAAAACATGGCACAAACACATGACCCAAAAGGAGAGGAAAACATACCATAAACGCATTGAACATGTAATTTAATTTACCATGTACCCAAAAATATACAGTCTGCTAACTGTTTCAAAGTTGGTTAGGAAACTTGCTATATGCCTAAAATCTTCATTTACAAGTTTCAGGGATGCATATCATAACTGGGAGTAGAGTTGGAGCTCACAGACGGGTCCCTAGTAAAGTACCTGGAATATATATCACGTCTCTCATAGAACCTTTTCAAATCACTCTCGCGAGATTTCCTTTTTTTAACTAAGTTAGCAACCGTTTCTTTCAGTTTCAACTTCAGTTCCTTGTAACGTGTCAGCACTCGCATGTCATCCTCGGATAATTCAGTTCTTGCAGGTACTACAGGGAATATGATATCGGGTTCCCTGAACATCAATAATTTAAAACATCAACTTAAACAGTAGATCAAAGATATTGTGAAATGAATTCAAAACTATGCACTTACAAGCATCCTAAAGACACAGCTCCGTTGCCTCTTAAAATCCCACCATCCATTGAAACTGCACCATCTTTTATGCAGGATATAGCGCGTTTCATGTCGTCTCTGGTTTCATAAACTTGTGTCTCACCAAAAAGACGATAAAATAAAGTCTCTCGAAGGCCACAACCAGATTCTGTTTTAGTGTCCACGTGATCAGCATCTATATCTATCATATTTACAGCATACCCCAAAAAGCCGGCAGGTGTGGATCCATTAGGAAGGGTAGGATCAGGAAACAAAAGCTTTCCATCAGCATCTTTATCTACCTCACATGCCCTGTCAAAGTAGAACTATGAAATACACGGGTATAATGATTTAGAAAAACAATAGGATTTTGTGAAACAGGAACCTTATGTCTTCAATGCATAGAACAAGGTAACGATCATTTATTGATTGTCCAAGTTCTCTTGCGAACATGTGAAGCGCAAAATTTGGATTCAACTTCCCATTCTTTTGATAGCTCTCAAGTAAACGTATATCCTCATAGAATTTGCATACAACCGCAAGCATTTGATCAGCAAGATACTCTGCAAATAGCCTGAGAGAGGACAGGACAGTAACATTATGATTATATAATATCTAATAATCAAAATCACATAATTAGATTTAACCCCACCTGCTAAGTTCAAAAGTCGGAGTTGTTCCTAAAAATGCAACAATGCCAATTATGTTTCCCATCAAACCACACCGATCTTGGTCTCGCATCGCTTTCAAGTGTTTCATGACTAGGGAAGCAGCACAATTAGACTTAGCTTCAACCCGTTCTATTATTTTATTTTTCCCCAGTGAACCATAGGTGTCAATACTAAGAATTTGGCTCCTGATACCTGGATGATAATATTAACATTACTAGATCACTCAAATATATTCATGTTTAAACTCCTAATCTATTAAGGGCACCTGTTACCTCCATATTCAGACAGGTTATCCTCAATTTGTTTTTGCTTGTCTTCGAGCCATTTAATTTCTGCTTCAACTTTTCCTATCTTTGAACCAATTTTAATAATGTCATCCTCAAGGTCCTGAAAACGAAGGGATAAATGGTGTCAGTAAATATAACTCAACAATGGTTTACTAATGCAGACAGCTTAACAGAGTATGATACTGGACCTTCAGAAATTCCAGACAAGACTCTATGTCAGTTTCTTGTACCCTAGCCGTAGCATGACATATATCAATCGTCTCTGGAGTACATTTTTCAGGACTCATATAATTAACGGGTGTTTGTGATTCCAAAAGTGAAATGGCTTTTGAACTATGTCTTATATTTAAACCCTCCATCTCCAAAGGAAGTTCAATGAGAACCTGTGAAAAAACAAGAATCACAGACTTTAGAACTCTTAATAATCAGAATTCAGGTCTAACGTTTCCTAAGTCAATTGGGTCCCAGAGTCGAAAAGAGGGGCGAGAAGCGAAGAGGCATGCATCACGTATGCAATGTGCACATCCTTTGAAAAACACTTTTAAGGCTTTATAGCACAAATCAAGAAAAATTCAAATCAAATATATTAAAACACTGAGTCACCGATATGCATATCATCACAAACACTAAAGGCTTGGTGCAATGATGCAAAAATAACAAATTAATAATACTAACATGTACCTTAAAATAAATCATCCAGGTTCCTGCATTTTAATTGTATAGACAGTATAGTTACCGACATCTAATTTATTTTTAACACTTGAAAACAATATTTATGTACTGTTATGGATGATTTATTTTAACACTTCTCAGCAATTATAAATGGTGCATGAGAAGTATTCAAAACAAGGTAAAAATAGGGGTATATAAGTACTTATGGACTTCCAAAATATACTTAGTTTTTTGCTGCCCCCCTCTCCCCCCCAAAACACACACACAGAGAATCAAAATGAGAATAACTTTAATCCAACACTTTTTGCATATTGTAACAGCTTAATCAGGTAAACAATTTTCAGAGAGGAGAATTCAACCTTCAGTGTTAACTGTAGTTTGGGATAACGAGAATGAGCAACCACAAAAGTAAACTCCCCTTTCTTTGAAGGAACAGGAACTGCAGGAATTACGCAGCGGCCTTCACGAAAAACATACTTGACAGATTCACCAATATCCATACACTGTGATTTAATCACAAGAGTATGTGATTGTCCTATCTCATCTTCGTCATGAAAGTTAACATCCACTTCACCCTTGGAATTCACAACTTCGAACGCCAGGTGTTCAAGTTGGGAACCAGCAAAGCAGCTTTCGGGCATCTACAATTATAAACATAACTGCCATAAGTTTGATATTAACACATTTCTTTAGTAAATCTATTAAGTTAGAAGATATCAGACCTCTGATAAAATCCTCAGCTGCCTTTTCTCGATCTGCCACTCCTTGCTAATAGGTGTTTCTTCATTTGAACAAATAGACAACGATACTGCATACAAAAGTTGACTTTTCTAGTGAGAACCATAGCATTCTATTTTAAAAAAAGAACATATAAATGGATAGGGATTTCATGTATGTACCTCTTCTTCCATAGCCTTCAGAAACTTTTAACATGCCGCCAAGATCAATGCATCCACAAGCATCTACCTTCTTACTGGAAGAGGATCTGTCCAACCAACAAAAGCCATCCACACTCAACTCCACCTTTTCGTTTTCTTGCACATGATTCCCATATGCATCAAAAAACTGTAACAGGATATTGAAGATTACATCAGAGCACAAGCACATGAGATTAAAAATTTTAATCATACAATCAGAAAATCAATTGATGTATTTATCAAAATTAAAACATCATAGAAATTGTATTGTGAAACAGAAATGGTGCATACCTCCAAATTCAAATCCTTAATAACAGTTCCCGGAATAAGTTGCTTCTCAAAGTTTTCTGGCTGCACTGTGAAATTGTGTATGGATCCAGGAAGAACTAAAGCAATAAAGAATAGAACAAAAAAAATAAGCTTTAACATGTGACGTCCTATCCAAACAGTACCCAAACAGAAAATCCAACAAATTTACAATCATGTAGTTGAGTAAATAATAGGCGTATGCACACACCTTTGATGGGGACATCTAAGTCTGAGTCAGGCAGGAATAAAACCATAGTGGCATCATAATTTGGTCGAATGTTGTCCAAATCAGAGCTCTCAATAACCAAATCCTACAGTAAGGTGTTAATTTTCAAGATACCTTCTTATTATTATTGACATCAAAATAAATGTGGGTAAACCATACCTCAATTACTAAGCCTAACTTATCTATCGATATAGATGGGCTGCATTCATTACTGATAACCCTAGTACCGTTTGGGCAGTTGATCTTGATCGATACATCCGGAAGTCCCAGGAACGGAATTTGGTTATCATATTTATCAAGCATTGATAACGAAATGGGCTTACATGGACAACCCACCCTAAACAACAATCAGCAAATAACTACACATTATTACAAAGGAAACATAAATGAACACATTAGATTTTAAGGTGACTTACCTTAAATTATGATGAGAAACCTTCTTGGCAAGTGCCCATCTGCAGACATCACGTGATGCATTCACTTGGACCTTCACCACACGTTTCTCACAACTTGAATCTCTCTGATTATAAATAAAAAAAAATTGTTTGCCAAATTAGAGAAATGATCCCATGTAAATGCTAATTATCAGGAACTCAATGTTACTCACAATAGAAAAGGTGAACGTATATATGCCAGCTTTTTGGAACAGAGGATGCGATTTGCATTTTGGTTTAAATACATATAAACCATTAAAGTCTTTCAGTGATGTGGGCACCACACGTCCAGAATAAATATTCTTTTCGTCCCGAGGTTTTTTGTTTGTAGAATATGTTATTGCTAGTAACATCTCAAAATTATCTTTCATCATATATTTTTGATCCAAATGTTTGGAGGGAGTCCCAGATTTATAAGTAGCAGGGCGAACCACTGCAACGATTTCACTGGGTGATACATCATTTGCATAAGTTTCAGGTCCATCCGGTAACGACTGCAAGAATAAATATAAGTGATTTTAGAAGAGATATACGATAATAAAATATAGTGAAATACAGAATAACATTAATGACAATTTGATTGTATGAACTAACCGATACTATTCCCAGCTCACGGCATTGCCTTGAATTTAATATGTCAATTGAGGAAGGACATTTCTGATATTGCTTCTCAATTTGGCTCTTCCATTCAGAATCATCAACCGCTACACACTAGAGAATAGGTTTATGTTTAATAATACAGTCATATATGTCAATTGATAATTACAAAACTCCTAACCTTTCCAGAATCAATAACATTTATCGGTATTGATACAGATTTCCTCAAATCAAATTTTGGATTGTCTTCAATGGAGTCAAGGAGACAGCCATCTTTTTCTGAGATGTCAATAGTCCTACCAGAATAACAGAAATTTTAAACAAAATACTGTGAGATCAGAGATACCGAAAGTAAAGAACAAAATGCAGATTAAGATAGAGAATTAGGTGATGAACCTGCAAATCATCCATCCATCCCCTGTTTTGAGCAAAGATATGGAAAGTTATATAAAAATGAAAGCAAACTGGAACACAGTCTTTATGTGGTAATATTTAAAAGCTTTACAAAAAGCAAGTGACATATTTCTGCTAATTAAAACATTATTGGTAGAATTATGGATCCTAAAATGTTTGGAAAGTTTTGGAATTTGTAAACATATAACGAATTAAAAGTAGCTGAAGTGCATGTTATATAGCTGATTGTAAGAAATTAAGAATCTTTAGATTAGGCATTTGGAAGGATTATTAATAGTTTTTGGCACTCACCACCAGCATCCTCTTTAAATCCTTCAAGGAGGATGCATTCTAATGTAGCATAAACATTATGGCTGTGGAATCCAGCACAAGCTCCCTTAAGAATTTTGATTTTCTGCCCTGATTTCCATAATTTTCCATTGCGCCTAAAAGCTTTATGAACCCGCACAACTGCAAGTAAAATGAAAATAAGTATAAAGAAATTAAGGCACATGAAACCAAAACTTGAACTCTCACCATCACTGGATCTGGATATATGAAGCGCCTTTTTGTTTAAAGGGTTTACTATAAGAACAGGTTCATCAATCCCGCAATTGTCTTCTTCATCATACCTTTCATGCATTTCTCTTAGCCACAATTGGTACTGCTTATCCAATTGTGTCATGTTCAACGACTTTCCATCTCTTCTAATGTCAATGTCTACACCTGCTAATGAATACAAATCTGTGAGGTCTTTTCATTTATTATGGACTACTTAAATCATGACACCCATAAGGCATGCATCTCTATTTCTCACCATATTTACACACTTTCAGAAACAAAAAATTACCAGAATCTTTCTCCAATGATTGATTGCTGCCCAAGTTCCTCAATGCGGTAGTAAAAGGGTTTTGGTGCGCAAAATCAGTCTAGAATAAGAAACAAACAAACATCACCTCATCAGCTATATATGTGGAATGTACAATGAGATGGTTAGTGGAAGACAAACACATACCTTAGAGGGCGTCGGGCTGAAACCAGCATCCGTCTCTAAAATCACAACAATTTGCACTCAATTATATAAGCAATTGTACAAAAAAGTAAATGTTAATGACATATGGGATGGTTATACCGATAAAACATTTAACTCTCATGCTGCTTTTCTTTAAGAAGACTTGTGATCTGTCTGTCTTTCTTTGTCTGAAATCCATGAATGGAAGCCACGCCTGATTCAAAGAGGAATTCATTGCACAAAACGTTTTTTAGTTTTGCAAAATTAATACATAAAATTGAGAATCTATATTATTCTCAAAGGTAGTTAGTAAATAAATCAAATTGTCACATATGCAATTGTTTACATCAACTCACCCAACGAGCATCTGGTAGTAGACGACCTAACCGTCTACAAGACACATGCTTATAACTTCCAAATTCTTCTATGTAATCATATCCACTTTCTTTTAAAGATTCAATAACACTTTCAGTGCTTTCTTTGCCCTGTTATGTAAGGTTAAATGAGACAATGGAAAATAGCATCCAAAATTCTATACAAGTATGAAGTATCATGTAGATTTGGATGTGCATATACATACCTCTTTAACAGGGAGATAGACACACCTAAGGCGTGCATTTGCCTCATTAGATGATCTTGTTCCTGAAAATGGAAGGATGAAATTCCATCACTATTATTTTGAGTTAACAAATTTAGTAATGCTAAAAAGAAATAAACCTTGACTGCTTGTTGTAGTAGCATTGCCATGATTCAATTTAAAACGAATTTGCAGCACAAATTCTGGACCATTGCATGAAGCTAGATTTGTAGTTGCTACCTCCCCACCCGGAATTTCAGCTAGATCGTCTCCATTAACCTAAAAGTGCACATCATGCATGCAGATATTAGATTACTAAAGACTACTTTGTCAAAAACACATGAAATTCACTATTTGGTAAAGTACATGCAACAAAAGCTTTAGAAAGGAACAAAGTGCAAACCTCAAATTCAATAGGCATGACAGTTCTCCCTTTCTTGGACAGATCATCACACTGTAAAAAGAAACAAGCTAAGTTACAATAGTAATTCTTTCATGTATCATGAATGAAGTATTTATTCTAGTACCAATTTAGAACGAACAATGAATCTTATAGTTAAAAACAGACATGAATTTATCTTAGCAACCTAAGAACGAAAAAAACATCAACCCCCCCCCCCCCCTCCCTCCCGCTCGCATTATATATAAAGCAGCAAACCTGGATATAGGGGAAGTAAATATCCTTTAATTTGCATTTAAGCCGCTTTATGTTAGTGCTTCTCATCTTTGGTTCGAAAATTTCAACCTGTTCACAAAAGTTTTATGTCGGATCATATCTAAGCGTTTAAAATAATAAAATTAACTGCTACCTTTGTGAAACTTCCCCCGGGAGATAACTCAAGTTCCTCATTTGTGGGATCTCGAAGGCCCCCATAAGTCTAAAATGCAAGAAAGAATAAGAATAGAAGATAAATGAGCGTTATAAAAGGCAGATAAGGAAGGAGAAAACATATACGAGAGATCAAAATGACAAAGTTACCCTCCAGCATGCTTTTGAACCAGAAACAGAACCACTAACAAGAGCATCTCTCTCAAGATGTAACATATAAACTTTTTTACCAATTTTCGTCTTAGAGGAAACCTCTGTGCGCCTACGGTAAGATAAGCAACAAAATGAGAATATCACAGCCATATAAAGAATTTATAATCATTTTAATAGACAAACCTTCCTAAATGCATTGATGCAATAAAGCCACCATATCCAAACATGCCAAAGGCAGGCTGTACATGCCACCAGAAGGTTAAAATCAGCCATCATGAATAGGGTAATATTTAAAGATAGCATGTTAAGCATATTTAATCCAGTTTCCACCGTAATTACCTTTAAATATGGAGGCTTGCCACCAATGGCTTGTGTTTTGTATGCCCTATGGAGAGAAGCACCCATCTTCCCCCTACAAAGCAAAGAAAACATAAAATTAAAGCATAATCATGAAAGTAAGAAACAAAGAAACGCAACATTTGAGAAAATAACATCTTACCACTTCTCTATAGACGTAGAGTCCATACCAGGGCCTGTGTCAAAAATAGAGATCTTCTCATTTGAAACTTTAACACTGCAAAATGATGAGTGTGTTAAGAATCAGTAGAAACCAAAATCCCAAAAACTACACAAGACAAAGTCGACTCCATATATTGACTCTCGTACCTTATTAACCTCATATCACTTTCGTCATTTGCCCATACTGCTTGCAAAGAATTGTCCTAATGAAAAAGATTTATGACATTATGAACCTTAAACATGAATTTGTAAGCAAACCTAATAAACATGTATAATTTCTTACAATCAAATCAGCCAATGCTGTCTCAAAAGTATACTCTTCAGGTAATTCCATTAGCAAGTCTGTATCAGGAGTTAAATCCCACATATTCTATGAACAAAATAAGAAAGCATTACACTTCAATAAGTCTGATAAGGAAACCAAGCTACATTATTAAATACATAATCAGCCCTATCAAACCTCGTAGATTGTTGCGGGTGGAGAGCCATCCTGTTACAAGATAATATAACACATTAACTAATTAAAAACAAAGATCAATGAAACAAAATTCCGAATGACAAATTAAAAACAGGGACTCACATCAAGTCTGAGATTATAAACTCTATCCATCTCTAATCTCGTTAACTTAATTCCATTTCTAAAAACACGATCATAATCATCAACAAAACTCAAATCAGCATCCCATTTAACACTTTTCTTAGTGTTAGATGTTCTGTTCTCTTGTATTGCTTTATCATGTTGCTGTTTAACTCTATTAGCCAGCTCTCTAACAGTAATCGACTCCATTCCTTCGCTTATCTTAACCGACACAGTCATTCCATTCGGCAACAATATTTTCAACTTATAAACCCTCCTTGAACAACCCGAAACAATATTCCGACTAGTTACTGTCACTCTGCCGGAATCCGGCGTCTTTTTGTTAAACCGCCACTCGTAACCCTCGTTTGGCCGCTTTTTAGGCGTTAGAGAGTTACGGTTACCGTCCATACCTAAACCTAACAACCAAATAAGTAACAAAATTGTTAAAAAGTTCAAAAAACAAGTGAACAATAAACAATACTACTGTGATTACTAAGTAACTAACATTTCGAGTCATACTACATCATCTGAAACAAAAGGAACGATTATATCGAAACATAACAGCTAAATAAGCAAAAAAAAAATGTTCAAAAGTTCAAAAAACAAGTGAACAATCAACAATGCTACTGTGATTACTAAATAACCACCATTACAAATCATGTAACAACATCTAGAACAAAACAAGAAGGAAAGATAACTTTAAAACCCTAACTAGAAAAATAGAAGCATAATAGACGTAATCGAAGGGTATGATGATAATAATAATGTTAACAGAGTATATGATTTTATAAGCATGTGATGATTAAAGTTTGTGTTGTAGGTAATGATGGTTGATAACTTGTGGAAGAAGTAACAAATTACCTGAAATGTGATTGTGAAGAGAGGAGTGTTTAAGGTTTTTGTAAGGAAAATGGAAACGAAGATGGTGTGCGATACTGCTATACTACATTAGAGGGTGCTAAAATGAGCCGGGTGTGTAGAGTGATGATTCTACGCCGTTTCTCTGACATTAATACAGATACGTCCAAATTAACGTCCTTCCAGATATTTTATGATTTTTATTTATTTTTTACTTTTTTTTTAAGTTAAGTCACCAGGTTTCTTATTATCGTGTGTCTATATATTTTTGTTTGAAGGAAAATGAAAAATCACGAAACATTCGTTAAAAACCAACCATAAATATAGTTTGCCTCTAAAAAATAGGGACTTTACACTAAAGAGACTAATGTACTAACTTTTTCATTCAATCAATTAATTAAGGATACTTTGACAAAAGGTCTAAATCGCACAAAATCTTTAACATGTAGCCGCTAACATTTTTAAAGGCTCTAATGGCTCGGGTCTATGTTTAGACGCAAAGTCACCTCTTTAGATGGAGACACTTATTCTCATTTGGCCTCTAAAATCAATAGTTCGTGTCTAAGCATCAATTAAAGGTATGGAGTTGGCGTCTAAACATTAATGCGTCAAGCGATCAGATGGCGTCTAAATAGATGCGTTGAGATTTGAAACATCGTGTCTAGTGAGATGGCGTCTAAAGACACGCGTCTAAGACTTTGAGATCTGAATCATCAATGCGTTTGTGTCTGGTGAAATTGCATCTACATGATAGAGATTTGGTATGGTTTAGATGTTTAATGGAAGCGGTTAGGTGTTATTATTTAATTGGTTGAATCTAAAGTATGTGGAATATCTGACGTTTTGTCCTGTGAAGTCCCTAACCATTAGACGCAAATATAGTTATTTTTGCTTTCGTGATGGTTAAACGTCTATCTCCGTGTTTATGCAATTAGCCATTTATAGATATATAAGTGCTAGTGAAACAAAGTTCACATATGCCTTTCATTTTCATTATTCGTCATGTGATAATTTTGTGTGTGTGTGTTTGCTTCTGAAAAAACATTTTTCTACGTACGGCTAAAAAGGGAATTATGACAAATCATTAAACCAATGTACGAATGAAACTTGTTCACGATTTTCGTGACTAGAGAGTTATATATATCTAAGTTCTTTATAGTTGCAAATGTTGTATGTTCCATAACGAGTAATCATGTTTATTAAAAAAATAATGATATCTTAAAGATTTATAAATTATTAATAAGTTAATCCTTTTTATGAAAAATTAAGGAGTAAGGACAAACACACTAGAGAGAGAAAAAAAACTTCTTGACAGGCGGAAAATGATCCATTGCAAGGAGTTCATTGACCAATGATATCGGGAAAAAAGATAAAAGAAGTTTTAACGAGTTTCATTAGGCTTGCCCATGTCACTGGCGTAGCTTTTAAGGGGCGGGGAGGGACGGCCGACCCCCCCGAATTTTCGCTCAGCAGTTCCGACTATATAGTATTCGTATAGAAATTTTTTGGTATATACGGTTTCGATCCCCCGAAACTAGTGATTTCCGACCCCCCAAGTTTCGGATCAAGCTTCGCCACTGGCCCATATAAAGGAAGTTTAAGAACACATTTTCAACTGAATAAATCATATGATGAGTTTTTGTGCCAAACTTTTGCATACTAGGTTAAGTGGTGGATAAATCTTTTTGATTGGACTAGTTTGGATCTTGCAAGATTAATTGGGCTTGCAATTCTCTTTTTTAACTTATCAACTAGGTTTCCCTAACTTAAGAGCAAATGTTGAGCTATAAAGATATCTAATTATGTAAGAGATTTTGAACCAATAAGTGGTTTGACTTGGCTCGGCCTAACTAGTTGGTGGTGGAGGTGGGTTGAGGAGGTGGTGCGTGAGTGGCCAGCGAAGGGTTATGAATAGACCTGGCAATTTGAACCCATCTAGTTGAGTTTTGGTTGTTTTGGGTTTAAAATTTGACCTTGTGAGTTAAAATGGGTTTAGTATAATTTTCAAGGGGGTTAGGACGGGTAATTTTAAATGTAGGAAATAACTAAGTGGGTCAGGATGAGATTGCCAAAAAAAACAAATGGGTCACGATGGGTATTTTTAGATAACCATATACAAATCTGAATTAAAACTCACCCAACACCAAAAGCGTTGATGCCTCGTAGAAATCAATATCATTAAAAACAAAAAATTATATCTTTTGCATTTGTTGATAACCTCAGTCGGTTCGAAACCATTCGGGTCGTTAACGGACGGCAATGTCGAAACAACACGGGTCGTTAACGAGACCGATCTCATCGAAACATTTCGAGTCGTTAGCGGGCTTGATCGAGTCCAAACGGTCTGGGTTGCTAACGGGACGGGTCAGGTTGAAACGGTCTGGGTCGTTACCGGCCCGGTCGGGTCGAAACGGTCCGGGTCGTTACCAAGCCCGGTCGAGTCGAAACAATCCGGGTCGCTACGGGACGGGTCGTGTCGAAACGGTCCGGGTCGCTACCGGGCTCGGCCGGGTCGAAACGGTCCGGGTCGCTACGGGGCGGGTCAGGTTGAAACGGTCTCGGTCGTTACCGGGGCCGGTCTGGTCGAAACGGTCCGGGTCGTTACCGGGCCCGGTCGGGTCGAAACGGTCTGGTCGCTACGGGACGGGTCAGGTCGAAACGGTCTGGGTCGAAACGGTCCAGGTCGCTACGGAACGGGTCAGGTTGAAACGGTCCGGGTCGTTACAGGGCCCGGTCGGGTCGAAACGGTCCGGGTCGTTACCAGGCCCGGTCGGGTCGAAACGGTCCGGGTCGTTACCGGGCCCGGTCGGGTCGAATCGGTCCGGGTCGTTACCGGGCCCGGTCGGGTCGAAACGGTCCGGGTCGTTACCGGGCCCGGTCGGGTCGAAACGGTCCGGGTCGTTACCGGGCCCGGTCGGGTCGAAACGGTCCGGGTCGTTACCGGGCCCGGTCGGGTCGAAACGGTCTGGGTCGTTACCGGGCCCGGTCGGGTCGAATCTGTCCGGGTCATTACCGGGCCCGGTCGATTCGAAACGGTCCGGGTCGCTAGGGACGGGTCAGGTCGAAACGGTCCGTGTCGAAACGGTCCGGGTCGTTACCGGGCCCGGTCGGGTCGAAACGGTCCGGGTCGCTACCGGGCCCGACCGGGTCAAAACGATTCTGGTCGCTAACGGTCCCGATCGGGTCGAAACGGCTCGCGCCCTTATTGGGCCTGTTCGGGACAAAACTTTCCCAGTCGTTAAAGGGCCATTCGGGTCAAAACGGTCCCGGTCGTTGATGAGCCCGATCGGGTCGAAACGGCCCGGGTCGTTGACGGGTTGGGGGTCAAAACGGTCTAGGTCGTTAACGGTCCGGGTCGCTAACGGGCCCCTGTCGGGTCGAAATGGTTCGGGTCGCTAACGGGCCCAGTCCTTGACGAGCTCGATCGGGTCGAAACAGTCCGGATCGCTAACGTGTTTGGTCGGGTCGAAACGGTTCCGGTCGCTAATGGGCCCGGACAGGTCGAAACGGTCCTGGTCGCTAACGGGTCCGGTCAGGTCGAAACAATCCGGTCGCTACCGGGCCCGACCGGGTCGTAACGGTCCGCGTTGTTAACCAGCCTGATAGGGTCGAACCGGTCCGGTTCGAAATGAAATATTTCGGATCCCTTAAAATTTTATTTTTAAGTTTATTATTTTTTTTTTTAATTTGATTTTTTTTTTACCTTTTTAATTTTTTATTGTTATTTTAATTTTTTTTTTAAATTTTAATCTATTTTGATGTGAACCTATCCTAATCCAAACCATCCAGACCCAAACCCATCCTGACCCAACCCATCCTAACCCATTTTTTTAATCTACCCATCTTGACCCAACAACCAACCCAACCCAAGCCAACCTACCCATTTTGCCACCCATAGTTATAAACACAGGTTGTGACAAGTGGGAACATGGGGTCATCATCTTATGCGAGAAATTACTATTTCATGCATGTCACCATTTATCGTCACATAATCACATGTAGTGGTTAGTATAGAAAATGATATCGGTGTTCTATGTAATTATGGACGATCGATGTTAAACTTTTGGTGACTACTCGAATTCTAAAGTCGGTGTAATTTTATAATATACACGTATTTATTTTAGGAAAAACACTTACTTGTACGTGTTACACATGTTATATATACATGCGGACATGGAGATAGATAGATGGTTTGAGTTCTCGATTTTTGATTACGGTTAGATAATACAGTTCGCATTTTGTTAGTTTGGGTGTGAAATACCCAGGTAGCCACTTGCTAAATGGGTTTGGGGTGATGTTCTTACTTTAGTTTTTGATTCTGTTTATGTTTTCTTTTGGCTGTAAACTTTGGGTGCAATCATCTGGGTGAATAAAAGTGCAGTTTTTGTTTGGTCAAAAAAATATATACATGCGGTTTGGTTTACATGGACTTTTTATAACTTTTGAAAAATCCACCAAAGTCATCTCAATTCACTACCATACAGAGCTCGAAATGGAACTTCAAAACCAATCCCTTATCACACCACCTACACAAGTCAAACACACTTTATGTTTCATGAATATGGCATAAAGCATGTGTTTTCACTAAATTAGCATTCACCACCTTTCCCGATGCATGGAGCCTTTTTTCCATTACCACAATTGTTTGTAAACCCACCTCCTCACCCCGTTAAAGCCCAAAACAACCCACCCCATGATCTTTTCAGTCAATCCCAAAAAACCACCAGTCAATTTTCACCACCAAGTTTAAGTTTAGTTATAAATATGGTTACAAAAGTCGTTATGCGAGTACTCGGCCATAATCAGGGAGTACTTGGTGATCCCCCCCCCCCCTCCATAGATTTATCACTTTGCCCCTTGCTCATTCACATATAAATAAGACCTATGGAATCCCATTTCTATGGGATGGCAATGGGTCATACCCATACTTGGTTGTAAAACTGTGTCCTAATACTCGGCCAAGACCTGTCGGTGTGTCGGGTATCAGATACACTCATTAGTTTGTTAAAAGATACCCATTGGGATTTCCAAATTCTATTTTTACTATTATAACTACTATTTTTTTTCGTAACAATTGTGGACTTTACCCCCTAATGGTCGTTTATACTTTATTATTTATTTATTTTTTTTAAAGGAAAGTAAAATTACTTATTTACCCTTAATAACAAAAGTAAAGAATTAAAAAAATACAAAAAAATATAAAAACATTGGGCCCCACCCCCTTCCTACCCTCCGTCTTCAACTAACCTTCAACATCCTTCACCACCACCACCACCACCACCGTGAACATGCTAAAAAAACAATTAAATGGTGAGCCCAAAAAGTCACAAACAACCACCCACAAAATATACAGATGAACAGTAACATTTAGATGGTAAACAATAGCTTTTCAAATATATAGATGAACAGTGACATTTTCTCTCTCGTCCACTCACAACTCTTCAAACCCAATTTTTAAAATATGAAGGATACACTCACAAATATTTGATAGACGGGCTGTGAGTGCACTTACAGCCACCGCCGACCACCATTATCATATTCGAGCGACCTACCATCACCTCACCGGACCACAAAACCACCATTCGAAACGCGCCTACCACAACACCAACCTCTCTCCTGATAATAATCGTCTCCGTTGTTTTCATATCTGACTAACCGAGTTGCATCTTCTCCTATTTGGCTAGCACATCATCATTCTTTCCCATATTAGCTTCGGAGGTATGTGGGTCTTGGGTTTCTTCGTTCACTTTAAACCCAGATGAAAACACTATTAGAATCGTGAGAGATGATGGAGCTTGATGGGGATGATGGTGGTGGTTTATGGAGGGGATGGTAGTTATTGATGTGTTGTGATGGTGGTGGTAGTTTGTTGTGAGGAAGAGATGAGGGTGAGGCCGTGAATTTCTGACACAACCCAAAAACACGACACAAAACTAAGACAAAATTCTCGGCTTTGGCTTTAGCCTAAACGTGTTCGGATTAGTTTCAGGTTGAACCCGCAACCCGTTCAGCTAAACGGGTTGGGTTCGTGTCAACCCAAACGGGTTGGCGGCTTGACCCGTTCAACCAATTTATATTATATTATATTAAAAAAATTCGTCGGTATATTATTCATAGTTATAACTTAAAAAGAAATTGACATGAGATTTAACAATAGAAATACATCTTTTTTATATTAATTTGTAATTATATATAGTATTAATTTACAAGGGGTTTGTGTTTCATGTTGTTGTACATCATGCTTAATAAGTGTTTTGTGCAAGAAAGGGTTGTACTCTACTTTGTTTTTTTCTTTTCTTTTTTACTTTTAACCTTAATAATTTTCATCTTTACAATTGACCCCTACACTTTTTTACTTCGAACTTTATCACACGTATCTTAAACAAATTTTTAGCTTTATGTTTCAATCCAAATTTTTCGAGTTGATACGCTAAAACGTGCGTATGTAGTTCAACGTTTTTATCTTTATTTTTCCCATTAAACGTTCACACTGTGTTTTAAGTTTCAATCTAATTTTTGCGCATTATCACGCCGCAACGAACGTACATGGTTCGCCGTTTTTTAAGTCTACATTTCACTGAGTTTTATTCTTTTCGTTTTTTATTTTCTTATGACTTTTTTTGGTGTTGTTCGTCGCTGACAATAATGTGGCATTGATGCTATTTGGTATGGTTTTATCTCCTTCACGGGGCTTAATACCAGTATATATTAAATTACAAGTGGTTTGTGCTTTATGATCTTGTACATCATTCTTAACAAGTGTTTTGTGCATTAAAGGGTTGTATATCAACTTTGTAGGTTGTACCTTACTTTGTTTTTCTTTTCTTTTTTTATTTTTAACCCTAATACTTTTCATATTTTACATTTAACCCCTACACTATTTCAACTTTAAAGTTTATTTCATGTATCATAAAACATATGTTTGTTTTATGTTTCAATTCAATTTTTTCAAGTTGACACGCCGCAACATGTGTATGTAGTTCAACGTTTTTACCTCTATTTTTCCCGTCGAACGGTCACGCTGTGTTTTAAGTTTCAGTCTAATTTTTGCTCATTATTGCCCCGCAACGGGTGTGCATGGTTCACCGTTTTTACGTCTATATTTCACTCAGTTTTATTTTTTATGAGTTTTTGGGTGTTATTGGTCGCTAGCAATAGTGTGGCATTGATGCTACTTGGTACGGTTTTATGCCCTCCGCAGCAACGCGGGGGACTTAATACTAGTTTTTTCATTACATTTTAATTTTAAAATAATATTATATGCGAAAAGAATAACAAAATAACGAAAATTCCGATCAAACGGGTCGTGTTCTGGTTAAACCGCAAATTTTTGGGTCGTATTCGGGTCCATATGTCTGACACAATTCTCAAATTCAAGTCGTGTTCGAGTTCCTCTAAAATTTTCAGGTTTGAGTCAGGCTAAACCCGTCAACCATCAAACACGGCCTGTTAGCCGACCCTATGTGAGGGTGGAGTGATTGAAGAAGAAAATGAAGGTGGGGTGGATTTGATTTAAAATTTAATTAATATTTTAGTATTTTAATTGTTTTTGTCTTTAAGTAGGATTAAATAGATATTTTAAACCCATTAAAAGAGAAATTTAACAAACACTTGAATAAGTACCATCCTAGTGCAATTGTGCAAAATTGTATACCTCTAAGATAATCCGTGTTAACCGGGTTACACATATGTGCATACCATATATAGGGGCCATCCGTGTAATTACTTTCATGAAAATTAATTTATTTATATTTACTATGTCTGAGTACCCTCACTCCGTAGCCTAGGCGAGTACTCGCAATTCCACAATCAACTAACCTAGTAACGCCTAACGACCTAAGCAGCCATGGTTTCTATTAATAACGTGCTTATTTGTTCAGCAATCATGGGGTTCCATTTCCTTTGTTGTTGCGAGTGAATCGATTCTGACCGAGTTCCCACCCGCTACTTGTTTTATGTTAAAAAACTAAACTTGGGATTCTTTAAATCCCTACTCATGTATGTGTACATGCAAACATTACTTACGTGAGTTTGGGGAAAAGCATCCAATCTCTGTTTTTTTTCTTTCTTACCAAACCTAGTTCAAATGCAAAGAATAATAATCATACTTCATACAATTCTTCATCAATATGTCATCATCAACAGGAGACATCGACTCCATTCGAACCATGAACTGGAGCCCGAATTCAATCCTCTACGCCTGCGTCGCGAAACACACAACAATCCTCGCCGAATTCAATCCAAAAAACTCCAATCTCACCGATTTAGCTACCAAATGTTTACAAAACACGCCACCATTCCATTCCATGTTCTCACACACAGTTCATAACAAAACATACATGTTCTTCATCAATGACCCATTCGTATACTTTGGTATCTTCGACCATTCGCTCGATAAACACACCTGTTTGTTGTTCCTCAAGAACGTAGAACAAGTGTTTATGAGTATGGTCGAGTTTGATAAGTTGAGTTCTGGCATGATAAACCCGAGTTCTCATTGTTTGCAAAGAGAATTGAGTCCGGTGTTTAGGCAACTCGTGGGTTCGAAAGATGATGGATCAGAGGAAGGTGAGAGTGATGGTTTGTTAGACAACGACGATGTTTCGAGTACATCTATGGGGTTTGGAGTAAACAGTGTGCTGGTGGTGTTGTGTATGGATTTGGTGGTTTGTGGTGGTTGTTTGTGATATGGCTTTGGGTTTGCGAGGGTTTTCGGTGTGTCGCTAATTGATTAATGTAGTGTAAATTGGTAATGTCCGTTAATGGAACAATGTTTGTATATTGATAACAATAGGTTAATACGTTTAGTTGTTATGTTTGTGAGTGGTTTTTGGTTATTGTTTTGATTTTTGGTTTGATATATGTGACTTGCACTTGTTTATTGGTTAGCATCCAACATTAATACCGACGAATAATATTGTGTTATGTTTGTGTAACAAGAGCTTGCGACTTTGTTTTTCTTACATTCTTTTAAATGGTATTTGTTTTAGTAGATATTTTAAGATGGATGACAAGTCATGTAACAAAAATTAAATTGGTTGGTAGGCACCCTCTATTCCTGTAAGCAAAACCATGTGAGATTTTTTAAGATAAGTACACCACAACACAGTCTCTACAAGAATTGAACTCAACATTTTCACATTTTGATTGTGGAGTATGTCCTCCTGGGGAAGTGAGAATAAAATTGCATATGTTTATGTTGAATGCAACTAGGGTTGTTCAAATCGCTCGCCGTTCGTAGATCGCTCGTCGCTCGTTCGGAAAATGCTCGAAAAATGCTCGCTCGATCTTCCGCTCGGTTGTATATGAGCCGATCGGCTCGGTTCGGTTTGTAAATGAGCCAAGCACGAGCAAAGGTACGCTCGGCTTGGTTCGGCTCCAATAAATTTTTATTTATTTAATAATAAATATACACACAATTTATAGATAAATTTATGCCTTTATATATAAGATTCTATTGGATTTAACTTAGTATATGCAAACAAAATATAACCAGCCCACTTAACACAATAAAAAAAATAACACTAGATTTAATAGTAAAACAATAAGTCAGGAGGTACAGTCTTGACTTCTTTTGTTAATAGTCGTCCATCGCTAATTGTCGCTTGATAGCACACCCACGTCACAATGCAACAACTGTTGTCTGACGTACGCCCATCACCTCACCAGCCTCAATCTAAGTCTCATCCTTGGACACTGGGATCTCAATATTAGTGTTATCATCGGACATTTTGACCTTAGTTATCACCCGACAATGAAAACATCAAAGGAAACATCTCAATTTTATAATCGTCCATATTATTCTCCGCTCAATTCTCGCTAGTCGCTCGCATCGGAAAATTTGCGCTCGAAGAATGCTCGTTCGATTTTCGGCTCGATTGTAAACGAGTCGCTCCGCTCGTTCGGTTTGTAAACGAGCCAAGCACGAGCAAAGCTTCGTTCCGATTGGCTCAGCTCGTGAACAGCCCTAAATGCAACCAATGGCGAAGGATAATGGAGGCCAGGGGTGCCCCACCTCCTTTGTTTTTTTTTGCTCAGTGGTGAAATTTGTGATTTTCGTAAGTAATTTTTATATGAATTGAGTCCGTATCCACTGATAGGACAAAAATTGGTCTCATGATTTTTGACCCTCACCATTATTTTTTTAAGCTTCGCCACTAATGATGCAATGATACCAAGATGGGATTGAAACATCAATATGAACATACGACAAGCAATATCATTTTTTTCTATTTTCAAGTTTATTGTATAGCAATCGCTCAAAGACTCACCTAATATAAGTTAGTAAAGGGTTAAAATAAGTAAGTTGAGGGACTAGTAACTAACATTGTTTTGGTTGTTTTTAATTTATAAACATTTTTCGAACTCAATTAATTTGGGATTTGATTATTCAAAACAGATTATGCGTTTTGGAAAAGCAGAGGTGGAGCTGCTTATAAATTATTGCGTTTTGGTAGCCTAAAAAACTGATTATCTGCGTTTTCAAAACGCAATCTAAACACTAAAAACTGATGATCTGCGTTTTCAAAACGCAATAATCTAAAAATCAGATTCAAAACGCAATCCCAAACACACTCTTAAAAGAAAAACTACATTGCCACAATAACAATATGAGTTTTGATTTTAAATAAAGCAATTAACAAAATTGTTACATTGAAAACACACTCGGGATGACTTTCACCCGTTTGACTCACTATGTTTTCAATTTACGCAACCCAAAATCAACCCTAGTACAAAGCCTCTATGGGATTGCATTTGTACCATATTGTAATCTGAAGCCGTATGTGTTAAATGTAAGGGTGTAAACGAGCCGAGCCCGATTAGGCTCGAGCTCGACTCGTCATGCTTTTCTAAGGCTCGAGCTCGAGTTCGGCTCGAAAGTAAAACCTTAGAGCTCGAGCTCGGCTCGGCTCGAGGTAATTTTAAAAATAATTTTAAACGATCTAAAAGCTCGGCTCGAGCTCGCTTCAATAGCTTAAACGAGCAAAAGCTCAGCTCGAGCTCGCTCACCAATATTATTAATTAAAATTGAACATGTTCAAAGGACAAAATTGCATATATAAAAAAAAATAATAAAACATTTTGTTTGGGCTCGTTTAGACTCGCGAGCCTAAACGAGTTTGTGTATATAAGGCTCGAGCTCGGGCTCTATAACTAAACGAGTCATATTTCAAGCTCGAACTCGGGCTTGATAAGGCTCGGCTCGTTCGAGCTTTTTACCGAGCCGATCCCGAGTAGCTCTCGAGCCGCTACGTGCCATTTACACCCCTAGTTAAATGTCATAGATTCTAACCTCAAGCCGTAAATGTTAGTTAAATGTGGTTGATGTAAATTTAAGTTATGCAGATAGACGCGGTAGTATGTTTAAATTTCATGTGACCCCCGCATTGGGTCGTACTAAAAAATGACATTTTTCCTACTCGAGCAAGTCATGTTCATGGAGGATTCTAATAAGAATTCATTTTTTCTTGTTTCGGTTAATGGGCCTAGAGTTGGTCAAAAAATCCGTTTGGCCGGTTTACAAACCGGTTTGGCCTTGTACCAATTTTTGGCCAAATCGGTGTCAGTTTCGATTTAGTTTGGCCGGTTCTATAGTCAAAATTTTGACCCAGTTTCGTATCGGTTTCAATCTCGTCTTCAAACCAGATCGTGTTTTCTTTAACGCATTTTGTGGTCGACAAAAGAAAAGATTAAAAATAAAAAATCCTCATTTCCCCACCTTCTAATTTAAACCTTTTTAAACATAATATCACCATTATAAATTACATGATAGAAATTACAAAGTGACATCCATTATAAGCTTCCTGTTACAACCCAAACAGGAGAACTATCCCAAAAGACTAGTCTGATGGAGAGAGAGCCCACTTGGGTTATAAACCCCACATTGGTTGCCCATACAACCGATGTGGGACAAGTCTCATACCTTGCAATGGATTCAGTCCATAACAATTCCAAATTTCTAACTCAGTAACCGACATTCTATTAACTCGTTCATACTTGGCTATAGATAATTCAACAACATTCTCGTCTTATTTGGATATATTTCAACTCTTCCATCCACCTTAGGTAGATTAAATGGATATACTTTGACATCTTTCTTTTAATTTCATCGCTTGTACGGTCGGTTGCAAAACCAATTTCCTCATCAAGTCCCCCCCCCCCCTCCCCCGCGTAAGTCTAAGGTCCTAACGTGCACAAAAGCAAGGACCAAGGCGTACTCATTTCCGGTCCGAACAAGACCACCTTGAAGTCTTTCGGTTTTCGGAAGTATAGTGAAATGAAACATTTGTAAGCGTTTTTTTGTGTTTTTTATAAGTTGTGATCAACCAAATACACTCCCTGTCTATTTATACCAACAATGTGATATAGGGCGTAAAAACAGATAGAGATCATTAAAAATGGTCATATTACCGTTTATTAAAAGCATCCAATCCAATGGCCAAAGCCAGTTTGAAGCGGTTGGGGCCAGACTAGTTTGAGCATGAAACTTGGTTCGGGAGTAGAGGTGTACAAAACCGGGTTTTTTGAATACCCGGGTTCGGTTACGTACCCAGGTTCGGGTATGACTGGGTACGGTATAAACCGGGTATTACGAAATAACCGGGTCGGGTTCGGGTAGGGTATTTTCGTGAAAAGCCATACCCTATATACCAGGTTCAGGTCGGGTTCGGGTTTTCAATACCCGGTTTCAGGTATACCTATTTCGGGTACTAGATACCTATTTTCAAGTAAGCGTGTGAATTTCCGACACGACCCGAACCTAACACGAAATTAGCGGGTTAGGTTTAGTCTAAATGGGTTCGGGTCAACCCAAGAATATTCAGGTCGGGTTCGGGTTCATATGTATGTCTCAATTTTCGGGTTCGGGTTCATGTAAAAATTTCGGTTCGGGTTGGGTTGGACCCACCAACCTGCGAATCCGACTCGTTAAGCACCCCTAAGTACAAGTGATAAAAAAACATAGATAGTTAAGTCTTCGTTGATAATGGAGTAATTCATCGTCTTTATTTAACGCCTTCGTTTGATAATAAATACCACCCGGGTTTAAAATACCCTGATAGGTCGGGTTCGGGTATTTTGTACACCTGATGAAACCGGTGTGGCTTGGCAGGTTTCAATTGGTTTGGGAACAGTTTGGGATGAAACTAGTTTTAATGCTGGGACGAGTTATTGGGTTAGGGTTGGAAAGAAGTATTTTGGCCCACTCTTATTGGGCCTGTGGATTGACCATAAACACAGATACATCAACCAGTGTACCTCTACAAAGATGGCCTACATTAGTCTATTACGTGCTAATAAGCCCAGCCCAACACACAACACACTAGTCTCCCATTTGTTCATCAGGTCTTATCCCAGGCTTTAAAAAATGTATTTTCTGTTGTGAAATTGGTAGGACATAGAAATACAAAAAACCTTATAAATTTGTTTATCTGTGTACAAATTCTACTTTCAAGAATACAATCATAAGTAAAATCTCTTGTTATCTATACTATATTATAATGCATGAGCCAAGGACTTCTTAAATTTTAAACAATACAAATATAACTGCTCAAGATACAACACTTAATGCACATAACAAATGTTTTTTAGGGTAAATATGTCTTTTAGTCTTTCCTAACAACTTAAACTAAAAAGTTGCTTGTAGAAGCAAAGGTTAAGGAGTCTTTTAGTCTTTCCTAACAACTTAAACTAAAAAGTTGCTTCTAGAAGCAAAGGTTAAGTACACATGCATAGTTTAGTAAAGAAAAAAACATTCGTAGAACTTTAAATTTTAAAGCAAATATTAGTTTTCTTTTTTACTATTTTGCTCTCTTTGACTCAGACGTTCCTCAATTATCTCTTACGGTTGCACTACAAGTTGTTAAATACCAGGTCTTTCTTTCTACTTCTCCTCTCTCACACACAAAAAAAGAATCATTTAACACCTTCACTCTTGAATTGCCCCTTCATCCAGTTTCGATCATCGATCAGGTGCCGCAACAAAACCAACAACAGTTGGGCTTTGCCTCTTTAATGTTCTTTGGATCCAGAGCAT
>JAUTDX010001419.1:0-83895 GCA_030844895.1 Ambrosia x helenae | reverse complement strand
CCATAAGCCTTAGCGTCTCTGTTGCCACAAACCACCCGCACAAATCGAACGGCTACCCAAGTTATCCCCTATGTACCCTAACTAATTAAGTTTGTAATAAGATTTGCTTCCTTGCTATGGCCACACCAAAAAGATCCCAAAATCCGAGAATATTAACTCAACAAAATATTTGGTTTTAAAAAAGTAAAGTACTTAATCCCCCACTTGTAGCCTAGTGGTGAGGTTGGCCCTTTGTTTCCTTGGAGACGGGGGTTCGATCCCCACAGGCTTGCATTTGGGGGGTACGGGAAAGTGACGGAAGACCCATCGGGCCGCAAGGCACACGGGTTCGATTCTAGATCCCAACCGGTTTTACCGGCTCAGCACCGTCGTGCCTTCGGGCGGGTGTTTGGGTCGGGGGTTTTTCCCGTGTTCGGTTCCTGCTCAGGTGTAGGCTTGGGGGACTCGCAACGCACTCGCCGGAGGGGGCCGGGGGCCGGATCTCCTTTACGGAATCGAGCTCTAGATGCCTTTGCCATTGGGTCTACGGGTGTGTTAGTTGGGCCGTTCATTAAAAAAAAAAATGTAAAGTACTTTAATAGTACGGAAAAAATATACTAACAAAATAGCACTATAAAATTGTTTTTTTTCCTATTTAAAATTTAGCATGGTCAACAATATTTATCATTCAATATCTATATTACCATCTTAGATATACAAAGTAAGAGTTATGAATACTTTGTGATACTTACAGATAATGTATGATGCTACCAGGTTATCTAAATAGTTAAACTTATCTACCAAATGGTTTAATCTTTTTGTAGTATAAAGCTCAGGTAGATGAGAAAATGCACCTTATTTTTACACTTCCATAAGTTATACATTTTCTATACTTTCCATTTTACAATCCTTTTAAATTTCTTTTGTTATAGCATCTTATTATAACACGTTATCACCACATGTCACTTAGATCCTAATTTTAAACAATTAAGCACTTCATTAACTTTATAATATACTTTAAGAAAAATGATTAACTATAAAACAGTTTTGTTTATGACATTTGATAACTACAAGACTATGAAACAGTCTAACTTTTACTTTTATCGCAACTTACTTTTATTTATATATGCCATGCTAACATTTCATTCAAAGGCTTACTTTTATTGTGTACTAACTTTTTTTATTATTATTATTGTGCATTAAATCTTATATCTTATAAAAATAGTCTTTATTTGATATCCCATTAATTATCTTATGTATAAATACACAAAAACACATTCATATTAACCGTTGTATAATGGTTATATAATGGTAATATAACCGTTATAAATATGGGTATATTTTGCCCCTATAAATTACCATTATCAATCTTGTTTTCTCTAACATAAAACCTCTTTTTCTCAAAATTACACAAAATAATTTCTCAAAAAATGATTCACTAGTTTTGGTGTTAGCCTCCATAATGTTGATAGTGCTTTCGTTTTTAATTGCTAATCTCCGCTAAAAAACTAAACTTGATCCATGTGCTGAAAATGTGTCTACATTGGGTATGGAGTAACTCAAAAGGGATTCGATGATATGTAACACCCCAAAATCCATTTCGTATAATTATACCTTTATGCATGTTTTTACGAGTAAGGAAACGGGTTTAATTAGTAAAATGAACGTTTTATTAACAAATAAAATGAGACTAGGCGATAAAAATGGACGATTGTATTTCATAAATAAATAACCCCGTTAGTGTGGTTAGTGAAATAAAAGGTAAAGACATTAGACATTTAACAAGGTTAGTGGTCTTGTTTGTTTAATTGTCTAAACAACCAAATTGCCATGACTAGAAGTGAAAAAAAAGGTTACAGGGTGGGTTTAGAAAGGAAAAGAGATTATATTTCAAAACATCACTAATCAAATCATTAACCAATGATTATATCTCCTATTGGTAGGAATAAAAGTACATGATAGTGCCTTATGACACAATTCTTCTGCTTGTTTAGTAGTTGAAATTGCTATCAACATGATCAACATCTTTCTGAACTACTTGACACACTTGTTTAGCATGTATGGAGTTAACTTTTATAAATTATGTTTTGATGCATTGATGCAATGGTTGGCTATCTTTCTGAACTACTTGTCACACTTGTTAACTTTCTTGTCTTAACATATTCTGGATTCCAAGCAGGGAGATGACCGAAGCGGAAACGAAATGTACAAATGATGCTAGAAAAGTTCAGAAGGCTGACCGCGAAAAGATGAGGAGGGACAGACTGAATGAGCAATTCGTCGGGTTGGGAAACGTACTTGGTAATAACTTGTGGTTTTGTAAAGGTTCATATGTGATATGTTTCATGATCCTTGCTAAAAGTTGGTACTTTATACATCATGTAGTCAGTAATCACGCGTATTTTTGATCTATTAACTGGTTTAGTTGGTTTGAAAGATGTGATGACCTCGACTAATCGAAAGTCTTGTTCTTCTGTTTAACTTACACCGCAAATGATGGACCTTAAGACACATTAACTATACACCACAGATATGACTTAAGATCAATATAAACTATGTCCTTGCATACATGGTTATAAAACATGAAGTCTTGTTCTTTTTTTTTTATGTTTTTAGAGCTGACTTTTTCCGTGAAGCTCTATGTGCAGCTGGGCTAGAGATGTTGCTCGCAGTTCTTAAGAGTCTACGGAACTCAGGCAAGCTATTCTTCCCATCTTTGTCTATATCAGCCTCCTCTAGTATTGGATCTACCGAGCCTCGCAAACCCGTGTGCTGCAAAAGTCAAAAATTAGGCGCGGTAAGTAGTAGAGGTAGGAGGACGGGTTTGTTTGACCTGAAAAGTCAATGGAAAAAGAGTTGTTCTGCATGTAAAACATTGAAAAGACGTCGTACCATTTTGATTTCTTCTGGAGTTATGTATCCATCTCTATCCACATCGAATTTTTCAAACGCAGCCTGTGATAATTGTAGCCACTTTTCAGAGTTATGTTCCTCCAACTGATGAACATGGAGAGTAGCTGCCACAACTCTGTGAAGTCAACAAGCCCATCTGTTGTTGCTGTCGATCTGCGTCGAATGTATCAAATTGAAAAGAAATTAATAAGATTTCAAGTGTTATTGAACCGAAAGGATTTTAAAAAAGTACACACTTACTGCTTCTAGAATCTCTGAAACACGCGATTCTTTGATTTTCCATGGGAGTCTTTAGCAAGGGCCTGACCAAAAAAACAAGCTAAATTTATACCGATGAATCTGATCATTTGATTATTCAATATCACATTCAAAACACACATCCAAAGTCCAAACACTACCAAGTTAACATACCTGTCTCATTTCCTCAAGACTAATAGCACCACTTTTGTCGACATCTATTGCTTGGAAACTGATCTCTGAGATCAGCTAGTTCCTCTTCATCAAGAGTGTAGCAATGCCTGCAACACAGTCTCGCGCTTTAGTAACACTTCTGTTAGATAAGATCGGGTGATCAAGACAAAAGACAAAAATACAAACAATACCACGTACCGTAGAGCAAACTGTTTCAACCGACCATATTTCACAAACTGGCGCATGTTTGATAAAACAGAAATATCGAGAGGTATTTCAGAAGCATTTCCACCTTCCCGAACCCACGGGTGTGCTATAAAGATCAACAAGTTAAAATTAGAACACATATTGACGTCTTGGTTAAAAAGCGCGAGCTGCTCAAAGGCATTTTAGGTCCTAAAAGTCAAGGCGATAGGCAAAAGGTTCGCGTATGCGAGGCATTGCTCAATGTACAACCAACATATCAGCCTTTTTTATAAAGTAAACCATTCATGAACTATGGTTGTTTTTACACAACTTTTGACCAATATTGACCCATATGTACATGAGCCGCTGACTCAGAGGACTGAGCCGTATTTTTGGGTGCTTCAGGCGCGCTTTTTAGAACCAAAATTGGTGTAACATACAACAAATTAAAGTTTATAATACGAAGAATGAAAGATACATAGTGCTTGAGCAGCAGTGAGCCTTGCCCGGGGATCTTTAACAAGCAATTTTCTCACAAAATCTTTAGCACTCGTGCTTATGCTCGGCCATGGCTTGCGCCGAAAATCAGGCTTATTTCTTAACACTATTAAATTAAATTGATATCATATGTAGAATTTTAATTAAATGAGTGACTCAACATAAACGAAATGATATTTGACTTTCGACTAACGTAATGTTTCATGTAAAATACCTCTTTAAAAATGCTTCCTCGGTTTTATCCCAAAAGGGTCTACGCCCGCAGAGCAGAATGTATGTGATCACACCTATACTCCATACATCAGAAGCAGGTCCAGATTTACGCTTTAATACTTCAGGAGCTACATAATATGCACTGCCAACAATATCCGTAAACTTCTTTCCTGGTCTTATGAAGTCTGACAATCCAAAATCTGTAGCCTTCAAAAGGTGAGTCTTCTCTCGGTGGACTTGAAAGAAAATTCTACAAAAATAATGAAATAAGAGAAGGTAAGCATCATCTATGAACAAGTGCTAATGAAACAAATCTCGCTTGGCCGTAGTTGACTATTGACCTTCACGAGTTGCTTGTCATCACCCCGAAATCACAAATCTTTATTTGTTGATACCTCTGGTTTCATGTCCACGGTGTACCAAACCATGTAAGTGACACTGTGCTGCAACTTTAAGCATTTGCCTCACAACTATTGCAGCATCTTTCTCTGTGTAACGGACTGTCTTTCCTGGACAAACGAAGAAAAACAAGATTTATAAACACGTGTTCTTCGACTTTTGAGGGCAAACCAACTATTGTTCAAACTAAAAAATAGACATAAGTATATAATATTTCATGGAATGTTATATCCAGGTTGAGATCTAAGGTCAAAGTTAATGACTTTTCTAAGACACGCGATAACAACTGCTCTTAATTACAAATTATCTTTAGCGACTTTATGAAGTCAAAGGTAATGAGTTCTTACTTTGACAAAATCCGATCCAGTAATTCACCGCCTTTCACATAACCTGAAAGTAAAAGGTTTTATAATCAAAATCGGCATAAAAGGGATCAAAATCCTCATTTTGACAAGATTCAAAGGAATCCGAAGAAAATTCACTTAGAACATACTCCATAGCTATATACACGTAGGAATCATCTTCAAACGCATTGTAAAACTGAACTACATTCTCGTGACCACTTAATGCTCGTAATATTTTGACTTCTCGCTTGACATCCTCTAACAGCAATCGGAAGAATCATCTGTCATTAAACGCAAAGAACGTTTTTAACACCACTAAGTTCATAACTACATCCACATTATATATTACAAATGAGTTCCAATCAAACAAGTGACAAAAGATACCTTATTCTTATCAATTTTCTTGACAGCAATACGATCTCCATTAACTTTATCAATAGCAACATAAGTATACCCAAATTGCCCATGGACCCAATAACTTCCCAATAGAATACCTCTTATCAAAATCTTTAAGGTACCAAAATCTGTTCTTTTTCCACAAGAAACCACTCCATTCTGTCTCCTTGAACTAACCTTATTTTTCATCTTATTTTTATTATTATTATTTTATTATTATTATTATTAATCCTCTGTTGTTGCTGATGGTTCTTGCTGTTGGAACCATTGATCTTAGTGTTTGAAAAACAGAGACCCATTTGTTTATATGATCAAGATTGATCAAAAAGATTAAAAAGATTCAATCTTTATTAAAAGGGTGTTGTGGAAATGATTCAAAAAAGATAATATTCATCACATTTAGAGATACCCATTGGTTGTATGATCAAGATTGATAAAAAAAAAAGATTAAAATGAGATATAAATCATATAATTCATGATCCCATGTGTGGGATGTAGTGAGAAACAGAGAAGAAATCAAGAAACAGAAATAATAATGGAAATGAATTAAATTAAATTAAATAATGATAACAAATAATAATAAGAAAGAGGAAAGTTTGAAGCAGTTAGTAGGAAAGAGGAGAGAAGGGAAGATGGTCAAAATAGTTGTTATTTTATGGAGTGTAACCAAGGAACAAACATCTATACACGTTCGTTTCATGGTTGTCATGCCATATATATTGCATCATCTCAGTGTCACATCGCCACCTGAAGGCCTGTTGTGATAAAAGTCTAAAACCCTTTAGATCGGATTTGAAGTTAAGATCACATAGCCTTAAGTTCTTATCTTAATTTCCTCATGCCACTCCACCAAATGGTGGGGACATCATCGATATGTTAACAGGAGGCTTAATTGTCTCCTTACAATAACACCTAAGCAATGGAATAAGTTTTCTCAATCATTTTTATTTTTTTTTTTAAATTTAGTTTTATACTATTTAAACTAAATAAAATACCATTTACACTAAGAGTGTGTACTCGGGCGCCATAAGTGGGCAAAAAAAAAATAGCGCCCCCCCCCCCCCCCCACACACCACTACGGGGGGGCGTTATTTTGTAAAAATGGGGTTGGGCTTTATCTCAATAACGCCGGATCAATTTTTGCCCCTCCAATCAAATGCAGCCACGTCATACTCTCTCTCTCTCTCTCTTATTTTTTTATTATTTTTTTATTTTAAAAGATATAATAAAATATTAAAAGGGGCTTTATATATAAAGCCCCACCACTACACCCCTTTTCCACTTTATCTCTCCATGCTGACTCAGCAGCCATGTGGACCAATCAGGAAGGGGGCTTTATATATAAAGCCCCCCACTACACATGCTCTAACTAAAAAAAAAAAAATACAAGTTAAGTTTAAGATACCATTTAAAAAAACTAAAAAAAAAAATACACAAACCAAGTTTAAAAAAAATAACATAACCAAGATAATAAAATAACTACTCGTCGTCGTCATTGTCGTTCTCCATATTTATTATGCGATCCAACCATAGATGTTTAGCCAAATTCGCTCGAAGATCTAAGTGTGTCTCCCTGCTTCGTATTTGCATTCAGAAAGATTCTTTCTTGGCCTACATTAGAATCGGGTTTGACGGTTGAATGGTATCGTCATAGTCGACACAAATGGCTCAGCCCGTGTCCTAAAAAATCATGTTATGTAAAATATAATGCAAGTATACATTATAGTTCTCTTTTTTTTTCATGTATATTTAATGGTTTATCAATGACAGTCCATCGTTACTTTAAGTTCCCAAATGCTCGTTCGATATCTTTTCTCGCCGACTCGTGGCTTTTCTTGTAGTACAAGAGTTTTTCATCGTCAAGACATGAAAGAGTTTTCATCAATACGGCCCACTCCGGATATGTTCCATCAACAAGATAATTGTTGTACTTGTATGACATCATAATCCAGTGCAACCACGTATATGATATCATAAAAAAGATTCGATGATTGTAAAACAACAGATCGTTGTTTGCACCGGACATACCAAGGTACGCATGCCAAATCCATAGAATTTGAAACACAACTACTTGTAGCAATAGGGTTGGCCTTTCCAAGCAGATGAACATGTCGCCCAATCTCAATGTGTGCAATCAAGGCTACCCAACATCCCAAATATCGTGTATTCCTTGATGGGTTGTGTATAAAAGCGGATGTCACTGGAGATCCGACTCCTCATTTTGATAAATGGTAACATTGCCCTAAACCATGTATACCATCATTTTACATTTCTTTCTCTCTCTCCCCCTCCCTCCTGCTCTCCCACTACCCAACTCGGCAACAACCACCATACCACCATTACCGATTTGGGGTACCCAGATTTGTAAGGGCAATGTTACCGATTTACGTACCTATCTGATTTGGGGGTACTCGAAGGTGCCCCTTCCTCCCTTAATTAATCATCACTAAGGATGACATCAATATCGAAATTGGACATAAGCGGGTCCAAATATTGTACCGAATGTATCGCTACAGTACCGATATTTTGGTACATAACCACTTTGGTGCTTTTCCTTTTTTCACCTAAGGTCTTGAGGTATATTTTAATCTCTCTTAATTCCACCTAGATGACATATCATCTATTTTTCCCTATTTCACTTCATCTAAACCCAAGGAAATTGTTTAAACTCCTTAACTTCACCCAACCATATATTTTTAGTGGGTTTTGGTTTTTGGTTTAGAAAACGAAAATAATTTATTTAAGACTTTTAACATTTCGTTAACATGTAACAAGTAACTCCATTAACACCCCTTAATACAAGGAGGAAGTGGTATGCAATGCAAGGTAACATGTCATCTCACCCTTAACGCTCTAGATGTTAGAGTACAACCTATGACCTTATGCGTTTGTTAAAGATTTTGAATGTGATATTGTTTACTTCATCTTTCAACTAACAAAGTTTATTAAGGCAAATTCTCTGATACAAATTAATTATCAATTCTATAATTGAAAGATTCCAACTTAACATATGTGTTAATTAAAAAAACAAGGGGTGTTGTTATGTATTTGCTTTATGTTGACATTCACAAGTTCCAATCACCGGAAACAATTTAAATATCACAAAGGCCATATTCAAGTAGTTTTAGCATATACAAATCCATATTTCTAAATTATGAATATTAATTTAGTAAAAAACAATTTGAATGATTGAAGATGCCATGATTGAGGTTTTAATTTTAAATCGACCATAGATTGATGATATTACTGGAAACTCCAAAAAAAATAAAAAAAAAAAACAAAAGTTCTTCAAATTCAGTTCTAAATACCGAAAAAACCCCGGTACCAATACTAGTTACCGAATACCAAAACCAATAAATCCTAAAACAATTACCGATCCGATTCGACTTCTGCAGTACAGTACAAGTAGAGATATGCAAAAACTTGGTTTCGAACCCGACCCGGAACCGGTTCCTACGCTACCCTACCCGACCCGCAGTTACAGACCAGTTTCAAAACTTGGGTTAGGAAAAGGAAAAAAAAAATTCCACCTCTACGGCTCCACCTGGACACAATCCCAGGTGAGAACCGGGTAAAACCCAAAAACAACCCAGTCAAACTTGTCAAAAACCCAAACATACCTGAAACCGGTTCCTACCCTACCCCGTTATTCACTTTGTTGACCCAACCCGAACCCGGTTCCTACCCGTTTCCGTGTTTAAAAAAAACTCAATTTGTGCATCTCTGGGTCAGATCATCCCTACCTAATCACCATTTAAAAAAAGTTTGTTTATCAATCAGTTTATGTACAAGCCCATAGTCCAAGCCCAATATTAAACCCACCATTTAACCGAAACTAACCCACTCCCCTAACGGCTAGTATGAAAATAACCCGAAACCCACGCTCCTATTTCCCAACGGTCATATTATTATATACCCCTCTTTCCTCATCATCCTCATAATATTAATATTAATAATAATAATAATAATCAAATCGTTCAATATTTTGTTCTCTCTTCACTGTTAATCAATTATCCAAACCAATTCTCACACTTTGCACTGTCAATCTCTTTTTTTTTAAACATAAATTGTTACAAATGGATCAAACACCACTGCCTTCAAGAAGAATCACAAGATCACAAGCTTCAATTATGGGTGTCAAGATTAACAAAGGTACCAAGGCAATAATTTTCTGTTTTTTAATAATTTATCAGATGGGTTTCTTGTTTTGATCATAAAGTTTGAATCTTTAGGCCTAGAGAATGAAGAATGTAACAATGGTGTGATGAAATCAAGACAAAGAAAGAATGGTGGCAAAGTTCAAGAGAAAGAAGGCTCTGCTTTGATTGATATTACAAATGGGTCATCACCAATTGTTGGGCTTGCAATGGGGAGGTTAAAGACTCCTTCATCAAAGTGTTCGAATAAACGAATGATTGGTTCGAAGAGTATTATGACTCCAGGGTCTGGAGAGTCTTTGTTAAGGGGTCAGGTGAAAAGTTTATTGCAAAAAGTTGAAGAACAAGGTGTGGTTTTAAAGACTTGTTTTGAACATAATGTTTGGTATCATAATCCTGCTAATACGCCCAATTTTTCGACTAGTCAGGTTTGATTGATTCATTCTTTGTGGATGTATGTTAGACAGTTAAATGAATAATGTAAATTGGTTTGGTTTGGTTTATTAATATGGTTGTTTTTGTATTGATTGTGTGTAGATGCTTAATGAGGCTATTGCTGCACCAAATGAGGGCGAAAACGATGAAAAGAATGTGGTAACAAGGTCGTTGTTTTCGGATTTTTCAGAGAATTCTCATGATTCTGGTTCCAATGCATCGTTGTGGTCGGTTGAGGTGAATGCGAGCACGAGTGATGAGTGTAAAGAGTGTGAAGATGTGGTGGTGGATGAGTTGTGTGAAGGTTTAAGCAAGATAAGTGTCAACAAGGCTGCTAAGTTTACTGGGAAGCATATAAGATTTGTGTACAATAGTGATGGAGAACTCGAGGGAGAGGTTTCATCATCATGAATAGAGGGGTTTGGATGTTTTGAACTTGTAATAATAAGGTGTTGATTTGTTTTTGGGTGTCTTTACTTATGACACCAATGATTGTTTAGTGTGTGGTTTTTATGAGGTTGTGAATTGTTAAGTAGTTTGTTTGGTGTATCTCAAGTTAATGAAAGTTGTCATAGTTCCTCTAGGGTGTGAGAAAGTAAATAATCTTTATGTCGCGTAGAATGCTAGTGTCATTGCGAGATGTTGTTAGGGGTCGCTATTGGTTGGGGTGGCTGAGGGAGCTACCCCATACCACCTAGCCTTATAATCTGCAATTTCAAATTGGGTACCATAGTGTTTACATTTACAAATATACTAGTGTCATGCAAGGTGCACTGCGCGCCTTTTAAAAATTTGTTTTGTAAGAAGGGTTCTAACTTTAATTTGAATATCAAGGGTAAATAAAAAAGTAACAACAACGTGCTAAGGTTAGTATATTGATACTACATATAATTGTTTCTAATCAACGATTTGTTATACATAACACAACGATAAAAAACAAATGGAAACAAAATACATCGTATGTTGTATCCTGCTGATGATCCACGTTTTTTTTTCTGCAATAGAAACGTTTTTATCTGTTAATTAATATAGTTATGTTAAAAGTTATGCAAGATCAACGCCATTAAAGTAGAAAATAGGGGAAAAGGTTATAGTTTAAAGTAATCTGTTATTGTTGTAGCCTAAGCTCCTGTTAATGGTAATATATGTTTTGACTTATTCGCATGTGATAGCCAAACCTGAAATTGCAAATGAGTTGAAAGCAACAATCCTTAGACCTTTTTTTTCCTAGTTTCCTGATGATCGAAGTGCTAATTAAATCTAGGAACAAAAGATGCATATTGCTTTAACCGTGTAGCTAACTATATATTTCTAGTTACTTGAGGGCACAATTTATAAAAACAACTATTTTCCTTTCGGGAAGCAACAAATGCTAGAAAATCTAATGGTAGACAATTACCTTAGATAATTAATATTGTTGATCATGATTAAGCA
Organism: Ambrosia x helenae; assembly: GCA_030844895.1. Classification (NCBI taxonomy): domain Eukaryota; kingdom Viridiplantae; phylum Streptophyta; class Magnoliopsida; order Asterales; family Asteraceae; genus Ambrosia; species Ambrosia x helenae. The sequence goes on along the minus strand of JAUTDX010001419.1, from coordinate 72,530 downwards.
AAAATGTATTACTGATGTTGATGGTCTAGAATTCATCTCTTCAACTGAAATAATGTAGGCTCCAAAGAAAACCAAAAGAAATTAGGATGTAGATTTTTGCTAACCCAGCATCATGTTTTCTTTTGTTTTTCTCTAGAGCCTGCATTCTTTCAGCTGGAGAGACGAACTCTACGCCATTAACAGCAGTAATGCATTAGATGTTCATCATCATGATTAGTATTAACGACCTTTCTACCATGAGTTTTTTGGCTAGCAATTGTTTAAAAAAAGGGTAATATTATTGTTTTCCCAAATTGCGAACTTATAACTAAAATAATAATCAAGCAGACAGTCCAAGGAATATGGACATATTATACCTAGATTTAAGGCTAACTGTAATCATCAAGAAACAATAAGAGAGAAAAAAAGTCTAAAGATTATTGCTTTGAGGTTGAACAACATACCTAAGCTTAGGAGATAGATAGCCAAAGTGTCCTGTAATGCAGAATAAATAAAAATGTAATAAAGATTCTAGTACGTCAAAATAATATAACCTGCACATTTCACCGTATCGCCTGTTCCAAAGGATTTGTATATTTTTATAGTTGTCATCTTGAACCTAACTGCCACATCTTTTCGACTGACTTTCCGCAAATGATTTCTAACCTTTAATGATCTAAAAGATTAAGAAATAACCTAGACCATTCATAACACAACAACGAAGGCTAAAAATCATTTGCGGAAAGCCAGTCCAAAGAATGTGCCAATTAGGTTGGAGATTTCATTTATCAAAGATAACTAGCGGCATAATCCGCCGCGTTGCGGCGGTGATTTAGTTGACAAATCAGTCACTATGATAACTGCCAAACATTAAGATTGCATACATGCTTAATAGGATTACATGAATATAATTACACATTTAAGTACTGATACATTTATAAACTATAAACTTGCTGTTTAACCATCATATAACAATAGAAAAGGCACCTTGCTATCACTGATGCATATGATGAGATCTCAAAATTGGTGAAACTGCCTGCAAGGGCTCTAATAGTGCCGTTGGTCAACCGGCTAGGGTTCCGGTTAACTTCCGACACGTTTTTGGTAAGATTTCTTCTATTGCATGTTCAATCCATTAAACTTCACTATAATCTACAAAACACAACAATATGAAATAACTCAAGATATATAATTTTTTCCACAAAATAAAACAAATAAAAAAGCAAATCTTGCATCAAACAGCAACTATATCCATTAAACTTCATTCTAATCTACAGAATACAACAACATGAAATAACTTCACAAACTAATATAGTATTTTATTAAAAAAAATTCAAAAAAGTTAAAAAAGGTAACCGTCGGATGTCACGGCAGAGATCCTGTTGATGCAACTTAGCGGCTTTACATAAAATTTTAACCAGATTGTTCATTCATCCCTCTTTCTTCTCCACTTCATTTGCTCGCCCCTCCATCCATCGCCTCAACCAACTTGAAATTTCTACTACACCTGCTCCATTGCACCTTTATTTCTTCTACACCAATGCAAAAAAGAAAAAAGGTAGATCATACCCTGTTTATGTTGTTATGTAACGTAATTTATAAATCCTAATCTCATGCAAGCCTAGCTAGTTGTATTCAATTCATCCCCCTAAGTATATTTACAACCGGTCCAACATCTTGTTCTCCATTCTCTGTCCTGTAAACCACCCCATGTCCATGTTTTATGCTTCTTTCCTGCGAATAAAAAAATTCCAAGAACTTTATAGTTTACACATTAAAAAAATGGTATTCAAATATGTTAAGAATAACAACAAAAAAAGCTAGTAAAAGTAAAGTTATATCATCTCATTCTGAATGGTTATCTAGTTTGAGGTGGACAAAAGTGGATTTCAACTTTTTGGCTTTTGTTTCATACCTCGCTAGTGCTCACATTATGTCGTTTGATCTAGCCACGGGGACCGTATCCACAACCACCGAACCCTAAATCGAGGTCGTTCAAAGAGAAAAAGTTAATAGTATTAGGCATGATGTATAAATTAAACACATATGAAACCGCATACATTGGTGTGTCGGGTTACAGAACAGTTTTTTGGTTGACAAAACCATGTTAAATTGTCGTGTTAGTTATTTTCTTTGTGTGTTCGTCTGTGCGTGATTTTTGTTCGGCTGCTATCGCCAAGCGCCCAAGCCTACTGGCGCTACTGCCACCATTAGCCGCCGCTAACAGTAGCCGATTCGATGTTGGTAGTCAACGCTATCAAACTTTGACAAATGCAGATCAAAAAGCAGTAGTTTCGCAGCTGAGGCGTTTTCCTGTTTTCTTTTCTTCTAGACAGCTGTCATAGCCAATCCTAACATATAGGGGCGTAAATGCAGCTTTTAAGTTAGGCTTCCTTATTGCCTAATGCCTGGTGTTTATTGTCATACCCAAATAATGTCTTCAATCCTATTTGTAAAACTCTGTCTCTTGGTTTCTCTCTCTAACTGGTAGTGTGTCTTACCTTATGGAATTGAGTTGTTGACTTGTTTGCAAGTTCTTCACTATTTGAATTTGTGTTTGAACCTGTCATATTAAAATGTTAATAATAATTCGTCATTCAAAAAGGCTCGAAAATGAAAAGATAAAGGGTACGACAACCTCAGTTACAACCGCCTGCAAAACCCGATAAAACCATTGGCGGTTACTCGAGCTAAAAGTCGTATGAAGCAGTACTTGACATTTTCCAACCCTATACGTATAATTAGCAATAAACCATATAAGGCAAAGTTATTTTGAAATAACTGTTGATCAACTCTTGTTTCCTATTAAGCATCATCAAAATCAAGAATGTTGTTACGTACCAGTTTGTCCCAATATTCATCTGTCAAATGTACAACTTCCAGAGGTACACAAACCTGAGATAATTTTTACGTACAACCATCTACACTCATCACTAATCATGGTAGTGGTAGACATTTCTGTAGAAGAAAGCATGGTTATTCAGCGATTCCTTTCAAAGTTGGTACCATATAAACATATAAACAAAAAAACAAAAATAAATTACCAACACACAACAACAATAAATCTTTGATAAAAACATTTATATTCTACCCGTCAAGCTTTAAACTCTCCAATTTGTGCAAAATAACGCTTATTCAAGTAACATAAGAGTAGCTTTTCACATCAGAATTCAGAAGATCAAAGACAATCACACATATGCTGCATAGAAGAATAATTATTGTTACCTGACGTGCTTTGACAATACCATCAATTATTTCAGGTTCAAGCGAGGCTTGTCGCCTTCATCAACAGTTTGTTACGTACCAGTTTGTCCCAACCGCCACAACCATCACCTGCACATCCCATCTCCGATCCAGCACCTTCATCACCCAAAACCACCGTCGCCGGTCGCTACCATCGTGAACCAGCAACATCATCATCTTATTCATCAAACTGTTCAGATCTGAACTATTATCAGACCCGCCGCTGTCTTCTTTTCCTTTCATCGGAACCGGCCGGCCAGCGGCCATGGCCAGTGTCTTTCTTCTCTGCTTGTCCTTTTCCTTAATCTCCGGTTCTCTCTCCTCTGAGTCTCTTTCTCTCCCTCGCGTCTCTCTCTCTCTCCCTCTCTCTATAATATAATAACAATCAGGAGGGTGGAGGTGGTTGCCGCCGTGGTCTGCCGGAGCTCCGCTGCTGGCGGCGGCAGGAGGCACTCCTGCTCCTTGCCTCACTCTCTCTCTCTCTCATCGATGTATATGTGTGTGGGTTTGGAAATAGCAGATGATTTTCTTGAGTGGATCTCGATAAAAAAAAGGTACGTGATTAGATAAAAAAGGTGGAGCGGTGGAGGTTTTAAGATGATAGCACGTGTCATTTGCAGTTAACAGAGATACACGCGTCAAAATAGGGAAGAGAGGATTTGAAAGAAAAAAAAGGTAGGCAACAGGATTCGAACTTGAGCAGCTATAGACAATAAACATCAACAAAACCACCATACCATCTAGGCTACACAATATTTCTTAACCAAAGCTTAAACCATGGATATTTAATGTAACAGAAAAAATAAAAAAATAATAAATTACTGTTCAATAGGTTTGCTTATTATTATAGTGTAATGTAATTAATAATATCATAACCAAACATGTAATGTTGGCATAAAAAAGGTTGAATTTGATTAAAAAGCTATAATAATAATAATAATAATAATAATAATAATAATAATAATAATAATAATAATAAAAGCATTAATAATAATAATAATCAAAATAATTATAATATATAAGCACATTTGAGGCATATCAAACTCAATATGCGCCAAATGTAATCATTCAAATAGAGCATCATCTACTTTCTGGAACGATTCAGAGGCTCAGATTGAGATCTGTAATCAATCAAATAAGGCGGATTAATTTGCCATGGCTGCATTTATACCGCTTGCTGTGTGAAAGTAAAGACAGCCACACAACCATCACGGCTACCCCGCCAAGATACAAATAATCTCAGGTTTGGTCAAAATCATTTGTGCGCAAAGAAACTCATCATCATAGCCTGTTTAACAGTAAAAAAAATAGACCCAAAGCAGCTACATAATGGCCGCCTTTTGCAGGCGATTAGACAATGCGGCAGTTGTAAATACCTAGGCAAACCACCACTGTCATGGGTATAGTAATCAAGACAATGGTTTGAGACAATACGCAGGATAAACAGGTTTAATGTAGCCTGACAGTTATAAAAGCGACATAATGTTGCATGCAGGGCAGGTTGCACAGAACTAAGCAGCATTCTTTAAACATCAGCATCAAGATTAACAATTATCTTCAAACATAAATCCTTGCAGAAATCTAATATACAGACAACAATATGCAAAACAACAATAGCTTATCTGCATTGTTTTTACAGCAGCCAGCGAATGTAACAACACTGATTTGGCACCAAACTCAGTAAAAAAAATAATTGACCAGTAACTTTGTTTATTTATATGTTATAAAAGAGCTTATGATGTTACAGTAAGAGCTCATGACAATAACCAAGCATGCAGATCATTTTAAACACCTGTCCTAACACATAACCTAACAACACACGTGGCTAAACAAGGTTATTTAAGTAGCTAATACCATATTAATCAGTATAAAAAACAGCAAGCAAGAATTCGAACCCAGCCTACGTACCAGCAAACCACAAAACACAACCGCCACACCAACATATGTTCATAGCCACCGAAAGAAGCCTCAAAGTTTATAAGTAACAACTAAAATACACCTATTACCTAGCCCCTTTGATCACAGCAAAGGGGAAAAAAACGATCAGCAGGTTTCCTTTTTTATATGTTATGAAAGCGTTAATGATGTTATAATAAGAACTTATAAGAATAACTAAGCATGCAAGACATTTTAAACACTTGTCCTAACACATATTCCAACAATACACGTGGCTAAACATGGTCATTTAAGTTACTAATATTGAGTGAAACGATTATGTGGCTCAAAATGAGATTTGTAATCAACCAAACAAAGCGGATTAATCCGCCATGGCTGCATTCATACCGGTTGCCATGTGAAAACAAACACAGTCACACGACCATCACGGGTGCCCCGCCAAGATACGGATAATCTCATGTTTGGTCAGAATCATTTGCGTACATAAAAACTCATCATCATAACTTGTTTGAACGTTAAAAAGAATAGGCTGAAAACAGGAGCAGAATGGCCGTTGGTAGATACGTAAACTAAATATATTTATAACCATGTAAGTTAACCAGTGTCACATTAATTATGGCCTAGCCCGGCAGAAGCAATACAAAATGGTGGGCAAAACAACACTCGTGTATCATAACCATATAACACGGTTGCGACGTATTACCACTGACATCACCCTGACAGTAAGCACAAACAACGACTGCTGACGACAACAACATAGTTAATGCAAGGCTGTTCAATTGTTAGTTACGCAAGCGTAACAAAACGGCTCAATATAAAGAGCCAGACGATATCATAATACCCAAACAAAGAAAACAGCAAACCCTTTAGAACGCACAACCACCGTCGCCATGCATAGTTGTCAAACTACGGCAACGGCGGCTAAAATGGTGGGCTTCGATCATGTGGCTGTACACATAAGTGCTTCGTGATTGTCCACAGAAATTAAGAATGTTCATAATAATCGTCGGGTGATACTCTATTTGACACACATCAGTTCAACCGTTGTATCAATCCGGCTGTTACAATCAGACTGAACAACCACCATTGAAATGCATGGCTGCCAAACCACCGGGAAGGGTGGCTCAATCGAAGCCCCACACACAAACATCCAACAATAATCACCACAACGTCGCCGCCATCGATGGTCACTAACTCACCGGCAACGACGACAAACCAAACCAAAAAAGGCAACAATAATCATCAAACATAACAGCTCAACCACCACTGTATAACGTGGTTGTTAGAATCGTCGTCGCCACGGATGGGTATGAAACCACCGACATTGGCGGTTCAATCGCAGCCCTAGACAACCATTTAAAGCAAAACAGAGACAGAGAGACTAACAGCTAAACCACCACCCGTCGCCGCCACGGATGGGTGTAAAACCACCGGCAACGGCGGTTCAATCACACGTTTATGAAAACAGATCTACATGCTTCACTTCTTCTAAATGTTAACAACAACAGCAGCACCACCACCACCACCACCACCACCAACAACAACAACAACCGTCATCCTCATCATCATTACCATCCAACCTTTCGTCCTCAGCCCTGAAACCCATCACCATGGAAAAAACCATATCGAAATAAGTGATTGGTGAGGCAATCGGAGATCATTGTAGGCATGCAGACCAAAGAGAATAGTGAGAGAGAAGGTAGGTAAGGGTTTGGAAAAGGCTGTGGGAAATAAAACTGAAGAGGTGGACGTAACCTAGAGAGATTGAGAAGGGGTATAAGTGTTTTAGATGAAAAGACGAAAAAGCCCTCATGATCTACAAAAATGGCATACAGCATTATTTGAATATAAAAACAACTAAGATAAAAAAAACAACCATCTAAAACCGGTCCACCAAGGCTCGAACCCGGGTAACGGCCGAAAGAAACACATACCGCAACCACTACACCAACATCTCAAAGCTGTTTATATTTTGAAAACATTTGTATACAAACTAAACAAAAAAAAGTGGGCCAGACCATAATTAATGCAAACACTGTTCAATTTACACGGTTATAAATATATTTAGAATTACTAAAATAAAAGTTGAACTCATCACGCTAGTTACTTGTTTCATTTGAATCAAATAAACATTAATAACTACCAAAATTTCGACCTATGGTTTGTGTAATGACTAAGATCCGGTCGTTCGAGGATGTGGCTGAGGTTGAGACCGATGAGGCAATGAGCAAACTAAATAGAACAATTGTTGCACTGTGGCGTAGGTTGATCAGGAGACGATTGATGATAGAAAACTAATGAGAGGAAGAAGCAAATACTGTCGTTTCACGACTTATGATTTTACTATTAAACTTAATGTTAAATTATCATTGGGTTGATTCGGGTGGTAAGTATAAATATAAGTATGTATTTGCATAAATTGGATAAAGCCAAATATAGAGATAACTACAAAGATATAATTCTATATATTAAAAATATAGACAACCTTGTCAAATACAGATAACGCATGGCAGTTGAAGAAACAATATATCTAACCTTCGGTTAGGGATGACTATACTAATGATCCACAAAAACGATCCGTCACTGATCTCTCTAGGGCTGGATAAACCTGAAAAGATGAAAATATATTTGGGTAGGGAGATGACTACTTTTGTATGTTTACAACAAAAACTGGTGATGATGGATACTATGTATAGGGTTAGGATCAAATACACAGTAAAGGAAAAATAGGAAGTCGTAGGAAGGATATCAAACGGAGCGCGACGCTTAATAGAGATCGTGAGGGTATGTTCTATATTTTTTGTTAATATGTTTTATATTTTTATAACATCTTTGAAAAATTTATTAACATGTTTTATATTTTTTATAACATCCTTGAAATTTTTATTAATATGTTTTATGTTTTTTAAAGGTGCACATGAACGTTTGGTTGCCGACTATTTTGATGAAGATTGTGTGTACACTGCCGAACAGTTTAAGCGTCATTTTCGAATGAGTAGAGATTGTTCGAACGAATTGCCGATGATTTTAGCTAATTACGATGAAATTTTTACACTAAGATGGGATGCTAGAGGGAAACGGAATTTTACAACCCTACAAAACTGCACGTCTGCAATTCGTCAATTAGCATACGACACTGCTAGTGATTCATGGGATGAGTATTTAAAGATGTCTGATAGAATGAGTCGGGAATGTTTGTACCAGTTTTGCGAAGATGTCGTGAAGTTATATAGCAAGGTTTATATGCGTACGCCAAGGAAGAGCGGCATCGAAAAGATCTACGCGCACCATGCAGAGAAACACGACTTTTTAGGCATGCTAGGAAGTCTTGATTGTACGCATTGGCCATGGCGTAATTGTCCCACCGCATGGAAAAGTCAATTTACTCGGGGTGACGTTGGAGAACCATCACTTATTCTTGAAAACCGCTTGCTCACAAGATCTATGGATTTGGCATGCTTTTTTTGGCATTGCAGGTTCGTGTAACGATTTAAATGTTCTTGCAAGATCTCAGATTTTTGACCCCATGATTAAAGGCACCGGCCCTGATGATTCTTTTTTGCTCAATGGTGTAAAATATAAGTATGGGTATTATCTATGTGACGGCATATACCCAAGCTACTCGTCTATTGTGAAGACAATACTGAATTCTACAGATGAGAAAAGGAAAAAGTTTGTGAAGTGCCAAGAAGCGGAAAGAAAAGACGTCAAACAATTATATGGTGTGATCAAGGCAAAATGGCATATAATAGAACGCCTAGCACGTGGATTTCATCTACAAAGATTGAGATACATTATGTACGCTTGTTTAATACTTCGTAACATGATAATTGAAGACGAAGATCGTGCGATATGCGTTTACGATCCGAATGAGGTGGAAGAGGTTCTCGAGCCAGTTGACGAGGGACAACAAGAATCAAACACGTGGGCGTTACACGATACTACTATTCATGGAAACCTTGTTTCGGATCTGGTCGATCACATTTGGAATAATTTTCATGTCAACCCCGCCCCCGTTGCCCCCGTTGTAGATGACGAATAGTTTTTAGGTTTTTTTATGAAGTTTAGTTTGTAATTTTTATTAGTTTGTGAACTTTAGTTTGTAATATTTTTTTTACTTTGTGAACTTTAGTTTGTATTTTTTTTTTAAATTTACGAAATTTCGTTTTTTTTTTATGTTTTTCCATTTTTTTTAATTTTCACGGTTTTTTTTAATTTATTTTGACGGTTTTTAATTTATTTTTATAAAAAAATTATGAAATATAAAATACATAATTAAATAAAAAGGAAAAAGAATAAAAAAAATGAAGGTGGAATGGGGGAATTGGGGAAAACCATTTCCAAACTTTGGAGGAGAAAATGAGGAAAATGATGTGACGCTGATGTGACACTTGGGGAGTTGGGGGAATATGGTACCACACCATATAGTCTTAGCGGTGGCTTTCTAATAACATGACTGTAAACGTTTTAAACTGTAGAATATAAAACACCGGCAACGGCAATATATCAACGGGTTCTAGGTTTCATACACCCCATGACATCATATTTTAGGGGTGTGATATCATGATCTAGGGTATGTGACAGCCTTCTATTGGTATGAGATGTGGACTAGGGTGTATAATTTCCAATTAAAAGGTATATGGTTTCTAAATATCTATATCAACTGTGTGTGTCTAAACATGCTCCGTATGAAACTACACTTGTGCGGGTTCTAAATAGGTTTTTAAGATTAAAAAAATGGGTTTGCTAGAAGGGTTTGTGGGGCATTATTATAAGTGTGCTATTAGAGTTGAGGTGACTAGTTACGATTGTTAGAAAAACACCCACAACCACCAGGTAGCAGCCGCTTTTGAGCTCAATCGTTGAGGTACCTAAACAAGTAAACATGATTGGGTGGAAATTTTTTTTGAACGGCTAATTTACTCTATTTATTACACCTTTTTTTACTTCTTATTAGCTTTGAACTCCGAACATCTCTTTTAGACTATTCTCATTGGCAAACAAACTCTTGTTTGTTTGTGGAAATAATATTCAAAAATTCAAAGTTTGCGAACAAACTCACAATCCGTTTGTTCCAGCAATCTTGTTTGCAACCGGGTTTAACCCCACTAACTTAATTACTTAAATAACTTATAATATTAAAGTTTAAAAAAAAACTAAATACACTGTATTTTTTAACCTTTTTTTTTTTGTGAATGTCCCGATATAAATTTTATTAAAAACCGAGTTATTTTTTAAAAAAAATATTTTTAGGTTGAGTTGGGTTGTGAATGTGTGGTAAAGGTTGGGTTGTGTAGATTGAAGAGAGAGAAATTAGTTTTTTTTATTAAAAGATTGGATTGGGTTGGTTATAAATCCGGATAGTCTTACAACACCAACTGGTATAATATCACATGGTACAGATACCAAAACTTTGCTAAAACCAAAACTGAATACCATATATGTTCGGTCGGTACTAGTAAAGTAAACTACCGCAAAAGTCCTAAATTAGTAACATACCACATTGTACCAATACCAAAATTGAACAAAATTCAAAACCGAATACCATGCCTGGTCAGTATCAACACGATACGTCGATAGCAATATAAAAGTAATCTTTTTTTTTGGAAAAAAGCTTTCATTCAACAAACGCCAAACCGGTCCTCAAAACGAGGGCCGACGGCTCAAACCACTATAACATGTACAAAGGATATCGACTCCAATCTTTCCACACTATCCTATTACAATTCGTTCTATTCTTAACCCAAAGAAAAGACATCGACTTCACCATAGAGACAACTCGCTCCACACTTGGAGCTATCCCATTAAAAACCGTCTCGTTCCTTACCTTCCAAATCGCCCATAAGGTGACAATAACAATCCCATGCACAATATTTTTCTTCATCTTGCACCCCGGGACAGTTTTATATATCTGTAAGAGGTCTTTTATACTGAACGCGAAGATTGGCGGAATTCTACACCACAAGCCGATCCTATCCCAAACAGTTGCAGCAATCAAACAATCAACCAGGATGTGCATCTCTGTCTCATTTTTATCACGACACCACGGGCATAACGGATCCTGAATAACAATATTACGCTGAACTAACGCTGACCTCGAAGGGATGCGGTTCTGTTCCGCTCTCCAAGCCATAATCGAACACTTCAAAGGCACCCAAGAGACCCATTTCATTATAAAGTTTGACCCGTACTCGTACCTCTGCAGAAGAAGGTCTACCGTCCCCTTTACAGTGCACTCGGATTGCCCTTCTGCCACCCACGTCCAGCAATCTTGACCCGAAGAAACCTTATGCTTATTCACAGCCTCGCACATCTGCAGCCACTGCAGAAACTCATCTGCAGTCCGAATATTGCGTATCCAGTCCGCGTCCAGCATCAACTTGTTGTCACAAACTTTCGTTCTTTCCGCCACGGAGCATGTTTTCTTTTCTTCCAAACGGTACAGCAGCGGCCACTTGTCTCTAAGAGTGAAGTCATCTAACCAAACATCTATCCAAAACCTCACAGACTCGCCACTTCCCACTTTAGCTCTAAAGCTCTTATATATTGCCACCTGATTTACCTTCATTCCAGCCACTGTCTTCACAATAGACTTCCATGTACCCGTCGCATACTTGTTCACTGGGAGAGCATCCCACATGTTATCACTTTTATGGCAAACTTCAATAACTTTCGCCCACAACGCGTTCTTATTCTTACGAAATCTCCAAGCCCATTTGAAAATGAGAGCTTCATTAACAACTTCTAATCTTTTAATTCCCAACCCTCCCAATTTTTTAGGTGTCGTGACTCTATCCCAACTCACCCAATGCATCTTATTCCCTGTATTCGAACCCGTCCACAAGAATTTTTTCATTATTCGTTCAAGTAAATCTACAACCTTTCGCGGCGCTTTATATAAAGAAAAATAGTAAATCGGGAGACTTTCAAGTACGGATTTGATAAGCACCACCCTACCTCCAATAGACAAAGTCCTCGCCTTCCAACTCGCCAATCTAGATTCAAACATCTCTATAATTTTCTTCCAACTAGCGCATCTATTCATGTTGGCCCCCACTTTAATTCCCAAGTAGTCGAATGGTAAAGTGTCACTTCTACATCCCAAAGTACCCGCCATGGCCTCCGTTTCAACATTACTAGTACCAACCCCGTAGAGATTAGACTTATTAATATTGATCTTCAATCCGGAACAAACATGGAAGCATCTTAACACCCTAGCCAAATTAGCCACATTACCCTCCGTCCATTCTCCAAGAATAAGCGCATCATCGGCATATAACAAATGAGCAATATAAAAGTAATCGGTGTAAATTTCTCATCCCTACTAAATATATGTGTATATTTTCCATCTGGATGGATATTTTTGTATTGTTACTCATTTTAAGAAGCACGGCGAGTATATATATCATAAAAATATACAACTAGCCAAAAATGCTAGAAAACAAAAATGTACGAGTATTGACTTTACATAAATAGAAGGATTAATCAAATTTTTTTCAACAAAAATATCAATTTCATTAAATAAAAAAACATTGCATATCAACGGGAAAACGGGTAACAAGCTAATCCACCATTCCTTCCTGAATGAAAAACCCTAACAGACTACATTCAATTATTAAACAATTTTTTTGTTATAACAATAAAATACTAAGCTAATAATCAACAATAGAAAACCATGTGTTTCAGTTTCTCCAATCATCCAACGATTCCAGAACCAATCTTGGCCTTCGACTCTAAACTATAAATAAAGATAATAAACAAAAAAAAAACTTGTTAATATCGTGAACCCTGAAATAGAACACATAGATTAAGACAGAAATATATGTATATGTTAATATCGTGAACCCTGAATCAGAGAAACAGAGATGTATGTATATGTTACGAATGTAAGCGATTCTAAAACATAGAAAAACGTCGTGCATCGGATAAAAACATCCGAATCTACGACGTTTTTCTAAGCTTTAAGAGCCACCGACATCGTATTCTAATAAGCTGGATTTTCATCGTATTGTGTTTTTTTTTTTTATTTTCAGATGATTATTATTCTGGTTGAAATATGGTGCTATTTATAAAGGTGGGTTCTAGAAACCCTAGCCGCAGCCATCAACTTTTGTTTTGAAATATGTGCAAAACTAGTCCTTCATCTATTCAACATCTTGCAAGTTTGTCACAACATAAGAAGATGTACAAGGGTATGTTTGGCAAAACTAGCTGGAAGCTGTTAGCTGTTAGCTGTTAGCTTTTTAAATATATTTTGGTGTTTGGCAGAGTAGCTGGAGTTTTTAATAAAATGTATAAAATGGCTTGTAAAGAAAGTTTTTATTTTATTTTTAAAATAGAATGGGTATTTGTGTCATTTACTAATTAAAAGTTTGTAGCTAGTAGAGTTTTTTTTAAAAGCTAGTACTAATAGCTTTTAACTGTAGAGTTTTTTCTCTAACCTAAAAGCTTCAAGCTCCTTTAACCAAACAAGGCTTTTTATTGAGTAGGAGCTTTTTCTTAAAAGCTTGAAGCTCTTTTTTTTTTTTTTTTTTTTTTTTTGGAAGGAGTAGATCAACTGGTAAAGCCTTTGGACTCCCTATGGGAGACCCCGGATCGAATCCCAGCGGTTGAATTTCTGCCGCTCTAGCGGGACCGATCCCCTCTACAACCCCAGGCGGGAACCCCACTTTTAAATGGGTAAACCCTCCCCCCCTAAGAATCGAACCCATGACCTCATTCGGTCAAGCGTCCTATCCCTCATTGGGGTGGCCAACTGAGCTAGCCCAGTTGGTTAAAAGCTTGAAGCTCTTAAAAGCTTCTTGCCAAACATACCCAATAAGTCAAGATATTTGTAATTTTTTTTTTAGTTTATTATTTTTTATTACATAAGTAACATAACTTATTTAATAGTTTTGAATAAAATTTGACTGATGACATGTGACGAGGGTCTTTTATTCTAAAAAAATGTATTAAGTGTTAAACTATTTTAGGTTTTTGTATGTTACGTGTTTTCATTCTTGGTTTTTGATGACTCTCTCACGTTACAAGTGAAGAAATTGTTATCTCGGTCACTGTTTTTCTAACTTCTTGTTATGCTCTTAGTAATCACAGTTTTAAGGAGCCGAGGATTTCGAGCTCTGTATGAACTTGCGATTCTAAGAACAAGAATACAAGTGCTTGAGATTGAAATTATAATGCTAATAACAAAATCACAAGTGTTTAACGTAATCGTCGTTCAAAATAAATTTAAGGATAATGAAATGTGATGTGACTTTGATGATATGTACGTTTGTGCTTAAAAAAAAGGACATTACTACTTACAATTCGGTAAAACACTTTTTAAATAAACACAAATGTATAAAATTTATAATATTTTTATTTGTATCTATATGTCTTACCACTCTAGTTATTGCATGTTAAAGATATGTTCCTGTTTCAACAAATATTGATACTACTTTTATTAGATATTTATGATTTTATAATAATGTTTTCATTTGTGTTTTGGTTAGCTTTATTAATTATTATTTATATAAAACAAAATAAATCAAAAGGAACGAAATTTATTCTTTTATCATGCCTTCCATCTAAGGGGTTGTTTGGTTGATTAAGTGCTTATTCTCTAAGATGTCTGAATGGTTAAGTGTTGAATCATTAAGTCGGACCTCTTAATTGTTAGTTTTTTTGTCGCACATTGGTAGGAGAGCCTCATTAAGGTTCTGCCTAGTTCAGTGCTTAATGGTTCATCTATATCTCTAATTCTTAATGGTTCAACCTTAACTATTCTATTCAGAAAATAAAACAAACGCGTTGAATGCTAATCTTTCATCGCTGAATGGTTCAAAGCCTCATTAAAAGGCTTACTAAACAACCCATAGCTAAAAAAATAGTGTATGCATTGAAGGGCACACTATACCCCTGACATATCTTAGCATTAGATATTTGAGATAATGAATGGTGAAGACTGGTTTAAAATGAATATATAATATATTCTTTATAGTTTTCTACCAAATCTTTTTACATATATGTGTTTATATATATGGTCAACAATTTTCAAATATGATTTTAAGGGTGCAGCTTTATTTTCTGGAGGTAGTAAGTTGTTTACCTTTTTTATACAAGATGACAACTGTTGAATTGATGTATGGCTTAGGTTGTTCATAAAAAAGGAAACTGATGCCTGATGGGCGATGTACATCAATACTACATCGTCTTTTTTTTTTTTTCAAAGAAACTTTAATAAAAATGTCTTGTAGTTATATTTTTTGAGAAACATTATGACCTATGATTGATACTAGGGATCTTCACTATCATGTTCCATCCGTATTGACAAAAAGTATGGACTGAATGCCCATTAACTATACTCTGATGTCAGTGTAGACCCGGTAAAAACAACATAGTCTAGTTAGAATGGGACATCAAGACTCTCAAGTACTAGGGGGTGCCGTGGTCAAACACAAAAATATCGCCGTTACATAAAAAAAAACTATGGTTTAAAAAAAGGATAAATCAAACTGGTGGGGTGGGTTGGCCGGTTTAAACCAACTTTGTTCTAAAAGCATTAGTTGGTTTTGAAGTTGGTTTTTAGAATGATAAAATGGGTTCATGGTTACGATATATATGCATTACACGTTAAGAAAAATGGTTAATAATTATTCCAAAGATTATAATATATAAGCATAACTACATGTTAAAAAAGGGTTTATACTTATTCCAAACCGAACTGCTTGGAATTTGGACCTCAGATCCAACAATTCGTGTTGAATGTGAAACGTAAATTAAAAAAAAAAAGTGGGTCACATAAACGGTGAAGGGCTTCACATTTCACACCCGAGAACATGTGTTGTAGATAGGTAAATATGATGGTTGAGGTGCTAATTTAAAAAATCAAACCATTACCATCCCATGCAGGCTATCTTCTCCAAGCCACCACGCATGATCGCGTCGTCCCTGCCAGCAGGCGTGGCACTCCATATTCTAAACAGACTTAATCCCACTATACATAAGCGTCTCTTAGGATTTACATGACATATCCAAGCTGTTAAAAATATGTTTCTTAGGTGTCAAAGAATTCAATAATTTAAACTAAATTTTATGTGTGACGATCAAAGTTATGGCAATAAGCATAGCAAAATCATAGTATTAGAATGGGTATTGGACTTATAAATATGTTATGGGTTAAAGACTTAACAGGATTTGAGTTTTAAATGAACATTTAATAGGTCCAGTTTAAGTGTTAAATGGTTTTCTATTTAGAGAAAAAAAACATATATATAACACATATATAGAAGATGTTTCAATAAAAAACTCATTTTATTTAGAGAACTCGGAAACTCCTAATTAAATGTAAAGAAAAAAAGATAATAATAACAATAATAAAAAAATCATAACTCAAAATTTAAGTAAAAAATAGAAAATTAGTTCGGAGTTTCTATTTTCCACATCATCCTCGTTTATAAAAAAATAAAAAATAAATAAAAAAAACGCTACTGCATTTGTATAGTATAACCCAAAAACCTAAAACCTCCCACCACTAACTTACCCCCACCCAAAAACCTAATTCCACCCCACCCACCCCCACTCGCACTCAAAAACTTAAATCGCTTACCCAAAAACCTAAACCACCCATCCACCCCCACCCAAAAACCCAAACCCACCCCACCCACCGCCTACCAAAAAACCTAACCCCCGCCCAAAAACCTAAACCCACCCTACCTACCCCCACCACACCCCCAAAACCTAAACCTTACAATCTAAACTTAAAAAAACTAAACCCTAAAGCTTAACCGGACATTTTTAGAATTCACATTTTTTTTTTTTTATTGTTGAACGTGGATGACGTGGGAAAGAGAAACTCCGAACCAATTTTTTAGTTTTTGACTTAAATTTTGAGTTATGATTTTTTTTTAATTTAAGTAGAAGTTCTCGAGTTCTCTCCCTAACTATAAGTTTTATATTGAACCTTCCCCTATATATATCATGCTTTTGGGCACCAAGTCTCTAACCAACTCCTTAGTCAAAGCCTACCATATAATGTTCTCACCAGACAAATTCCGCAAAGATCACCCCATTCATGATCTACAAACCATGATACATAAAAGCATCTAGACTCGCCATTGTACACTTTAATATGCACCATCACTATGAATAGATATGAAACCTCTTATGTCAAATTCCTAAAGTTTCAAGTTGTCATACATAACATGTTAATAATCAGACTGCTTTAATTAAACGGATTATGTTCATGTTGACATGTCATTTAATTAATTATGGTCAGCATGTTTAACCTATTTACTACAACCTATAAAACACATTACAACTCGTCAACCCACCAACCCGTTTGAACAAACGGGTTAAACAAATCGTATTCAGGTGTAACATAACAAGTGTGAAAACAAATGGGTTAAACCCCTTCCCAACCGAAAACTGTCAGGCGTAACATAACAAGTGTGAAAACAACCCCTTCCCAACCGAAAACTGTCAAAAATAAACAGTGTTCAAACCTGAATACAGCCCGGATCACCGTTGTTATGTCAAAAACTTTCATGTTTCATGTTCTACAATATGTTTGATCGCGTATTCCAAAAGGCATCCGGATGACTTAGCGTTTTAGCTGCAGTTACAAGCATGTCTAGCCCTTCGCGTTCATCATTTGCTTCTTTATGTTCTGCTTTCTCTGACCCGTCTTCTACTTTCACCTTCTTTTGCAAACTCTCATATACCCTTTTCATTGTATTAATTCCCTTCACTTTCCTGTCACATTTCCTACAAAACCAGCTTCCTTTTGGAATAGAAAGAAGTTGCGGTGATGTACAGTAGATATGATACGCCTCATCACAACCGTCACAAAGAACAATCTGATCATCGTCTTTATCCACAAAGCAGCGCCTACATAGACAAGACGGACAGTACCAACAAGAGCCACACACGCCCAACTGCTTGCTTGTTAGACATTTGGAGTGGTAGAACTTGTGAACACATAAAGAATGCCCACATTTTTTATATTCGTCTCCTATCTTCACCTCGGATTTGCACACGAAACATATATTTGAACTTTGGTTTTCGTCACTCACATTATGCAGATTATTATTATTAACCTTCGCCTCCACGCCATTTGGTACGTCTTGTGATTTATCGTTTGTTGGAACTTTATTTGGGATGGAAGCAGACGCCTTAAGCTTCTCACAGACGACGCAATTATCATGAGGTGATCCTGCTCCATTTGAAACACAGTTTGCGCAATACCAACATGGCGGAATTTCCGTACCTGCGAGCTCTGTACAAGAGAGATGGTATATATCTTCACACGAATCACAAACTAAACAGTTGCTGACTTCTGCTTGTTCTCCACATCCCTGGCAGCCACCAGCTTCTGTTGCCGGTGGTTTCCTAAAACACTGACGCAGAAATGTTAAAAATGACGAACACGTCGGTGTTTAAATTTGTAAGTTGGTTCTGATTTATTTACCTGATCGTAATGGGCCCTAGATATATCAGAAAGATTATTTGCAAGTGTAACCATCTCATTGCCAGCTTGTTGAAGCTTTGTCCATACCTATCCGCAGCGGTCAAGTTGAAGAAATCAGTGATTAGTGAACATAGTAAACCTCTAACTTTAAAAGATTAATCTCTTCTACTATGTTTCCATATTTCAGATTTCTACTTTTATCTAAGGAAAACTACTTTTATACACCGATAGTCTAATACATTAATATTTTAAAATTTTTGATACTAATTAGATGATATTAAATGTTATATAATAGCTTTCGTTTATTTTATTTGAAGAATAGTATTATTTTTCTAATAATATATTTTACTTTTTTTCTTTGTTTCCTTTTTTTTTATCACAAGCCCTCGCTTTTTTTGCTCCTTGCACCTAGGCCCGGGCGAGGCCTATGTGCCTTTGATGACTATGCTTACATATAGCGTTCTCCAAATAAACGGATGGGTTCAATAAAGCAGGTCTGTGTATTTTGCTACAAGGTGTTTCCATCACTAGTAACCCTAACTACCCATCACAAATATACCGATCGCTTTTATGCTCACCACTTCCATTAGAAAAATCAATATCAAATATTTGATAACAACAGTCTAACTTTAAACAAAAGACATACCTGTTGGATATCTTTAAGGTAAAGCATTGGTGAAGTTTCATAAGCTCCGTTTTTCATCTTGCTTATAGAATCAATGTTCAAAACTTGATTAACGTTGACAACACCAAAATTCTTGAGAAGTAGACCACATACTTCAGAGAACTCGTCTGACTTTAGAATGTCGGATAACGCACTTAAACACGAATCAGGACTTGTAGAACCATCTGATTGTTCTAACAATCCACTAGACATGACATGAGAAGCTTTTGGAGCAAAACTATTTGTTTGATTGTCGCTTCTTTCAGCATCATCGACAGATTTCTGCAAGCAAAAAAAAAATTAAAAATAATAAAAAAAAATAAGAAACACCTTACATGAATTTAAGCAAAAAAAAAATACATTTTTACAAGCGGCGGCAAGATTTCATCAAGAATCCCATCTCAGAATCAAATAAAATAATACAAAATTCTTAAAAAGTACTTTACCTTAGTCAAAGGCAAAAAACCACTTTCTTGATTAGGCACGGAAGTGTTTTGAATGCATCCCGAAAGACCATTTTCATTCCCATTGCTACAAGGTCTACGAGAACATTCACCTGGCCCGTTGGTAAATGCATCAAAACTCAATATATGATTATCTTGAGCCTGTTGATCAGGAGCACTACCATCAGCAGCCTTCATCTGCAAGAAACCAGTTTCATTGATTCACAATTCCGTTGAACATTAAGAAGTAAGAACAACGCAAATATAGGAGTGGACCCAAAACATAAACTGACTGACAATTGCTTAAAAACTAACAGATACAAAAACTGGACAAGAAGGGACTAGCCGTGACGCTCACAGCACTAACGGAAACTACAAAGCTGTCATCCAACAAGCAGTTATTAGTTGGATTAGTCAATAGTTTTTCTTTTTAAAGTTTTCAGTACTAAATGACTCTTCTAAGCTGAAAACCACTACAACAGGACATCTTTAGAGACTCGGTGACGCAACAAAGCATCATACTAATCCTTGTAAACACAAAAGAGTTAGACCAATAAAGAAAAGCAAGACATATGCCAAGTCATATCCATCATGTAACACTAAGATCTCTCCTATCCGACGATCAAGTTCTACCACACTATAAACATACTACAAGACCGAACAACATTACCAAAAAAAAAAAAAAAACTTTCAAATCCTCATAGGCAAGTTATATATTCCATGATCCTCCTATCTTACCTAAATATGCTATTGCAATGCATACAGTTAAAATTATTTAAAACTATAAAATAGAAACATGCATTGAGGCATTCTTCTTTCTAAATATGAACACAACAACATCAACAAAACAGGTTTCTAAAAGTAACACCAAAAGGTTAAACTTCCAACTCTTCAACAGAGGAAAAAGCTAAGCAACCCTCAAAACTTTCCATATTCCTTATTTAGTAATCCCAAAACTTTCTTTCCACAAACACATCATCTACAACCATACCCATAACTACTTATATATGTATATGTGTAAAAAAAAACTCAACAGACATAAATATGCAACCCAAAAAACACTTAAAAATCCTAAACCATTGCAAAAATCAAACACATTATAAATTTATATAATTTATTCAATACCCAGATAAAAAGTTCCAAACAATCAATTAACAACAAATTCAACACAAGAATAAAACAAAGTCAGTACCTTTTCATCTAAATTAGTCATCTTTATTTGTTTTCTTCTCTTATAGATTATTAATCCCTCTGAAGAATTCCCCTCAAAGAAACTAACCCCACTTTTATTATTATTATTATTATTATTATTATTATTATTATTATTATTATTATTGTCTTTTGTGGGTTCCTTCTCCTCAACCATTATAAACTGGTTACAAATTCAGCAACACAGATGAATAATCATAGAAACCCTAGAATATGAAGTGGGTGTGTTGATTAAAAGAGTTTAAAGAATTAAAGATTGGATTTTTTTTTTTTTTTTTTGTGGTGGGTAAAGAAGGAATGTATAAAAGAAGTGTTTGATTGTATAGTGTAAGGATATGGAAGTACACAAGTGCAGAGATTGGGGAAGAGGAAGAAGAAGAAGAAGAAGATAAAGGGGGGTTTCTAAGATATTTGAAATAGAGTTGAAGTCAAAGTGTCAAACACTTGTATAGATTTGTTTTAATTAAACTCAAAATCAAGTTTATTTATTTGTTTATAAAGTGTGTGTGATTTGATTAAGGGTTATAAAAGTAAAATTTTATATGTTTTTAGTGATTAATTTGATATTAACTTCTAGATAAAAAGTTTTCATAAAATCAAAAATTTATATGTTTTTTAATGAGTTGCGACTTGACCTGGTCCGGACGATCTATACGACTGGTGCATCAAAAGGTGAAACACTCATCGCAGGCTTGAAGCATCGGTGTTTGCTGTGTAGGAACAACTAGTTTATCACTTCTTTGTTATCCAAAACCACCCGCAATAAAATCAATCTAAACTGTTGATATACATTAAACCTTTACTTACGAATTAATATCAAGAAATTAGTTAAAATCACCCATCTCTAATATCGGTACCCAATGTTTACCTTTGAATATCGTACCGTACCAAACACTTTCGTTCGATACCGATATCCATTTTTCCAATTTAGGATTGATACTTTCGATATCAGTACAGTACTGAAGTCATGCCTAGTTCAAAGAGATTAAAATAATTTACTTTAATCCACACCATAAATTTCATCCAAAAGATTTTCTTAGGTCATAAACTATAGTGACTTTTCACCTCAACTGGTTGCCATAAATACAAAAAAAGACAAAACATAATTGTAAAAGAGAAAGTTTACCGTAAAAATAAGCTTAACATAAAAATGATAAGAAGAATTTTGGACTTTTGATCAAAATAATCAATGGATGAAATTAAAATGAGAAAAGTATACGTTGAGTTTCTAAAAGATGAGGAGAGGGGCAAAATAGGTATAACCTATAATGGTTGACTTCCACCCCCATTTTTTAAACGTCCATAACTTTTTCACCTCATTCATTTACATACCCTATTGCTATACTTTAAAAAAAATGTTGGGTTGATAACTTGCGTTTTATCATGATACAACTTGCGTTTTTATCATATGTAACTTGCATATTTTTTATCAGGTATAACTTGAGTTTTAGCATGTAACTTGTGTTTTATCATTTATAACTTGCATTTGATCAGGTCGTCTTATCAGGTATAACTTGTGTTTCTAAAACGCAAGTATACCCTCAATAAAACGCAAGTTATCAACCCAACAAAAAAAAATTAAAGAAAAAAGTATAGCAATATGATATGAAAATGTAAGATGATGAAAAACTTGTTTTTATAGTATAGTTTTTTTTTAAAAAAGATAATGTCGTATGAAAAAGTTATGGCCACTTTAAAAATGGTGTGAAACTTTAACGACATAATGAAATTACCAGCGTACCCCTGATTATCTAATATAATCTAAGGCTAATAATCCTTTTTATACTTTTACGCCAACCTGCTTTTTACGTTAGCCTCACCCATTATAAAAAATAAATGTAAATGTCATTTAAATTTTACAACCGGGTTGCCCTTGCAACCTTTGGTTGCAATCGGTTGAACTATTAAATTATGTATATTGTTTACTTTTGTATTATTTAAATTGTGTTTAATATTATGTATATCACCTTTTTTGTTATTTAGAATATTTTTACATTAATTGTTATTAGTTGTTTTCTTAAATGTTATCTCATTTTATCCAAACATGCCACGTATGTTAATTTATAAGTGGTTTGGTGTATTTTTTTTCAATGAATTTAATTTTTCAAAAAATCTAATACTCAACTTATTCAAGAAAAATATAAAAAAAAATTAAAATTTAGGATTTTTTTTCATATATATATATATATATATATATATTGTGTTTGGTATTGATGAACTTTCACATTCAACTTTGATTTTGTATCTCTCTTTAGTTTTTCATATTTTTCAAAAAAATGGACCAATTTTCAAATTTGCATACGAACCTTGATGATTCTAAAAATTACCAAAATAATCAATATTTTGGAAACTCTTTATTTTTTTCCAAATCCAAGATAATCAATACGTCGTGAATGGACGAGAATATAATATGACATACTATCTCACTGATGGCATATACCCTTCATGGGCTATCTTTGTCAAGTCAATAAATTCTCCACAGAAACACAAGTTGTTCGCTAAACATCAAGAGATCGTTAGAAAATATATTGAACGAGCATTTTGGAGTTCCACAAGATCACTTTGCATTTCTCTAACACCCATGTCTTGTGTGGCGCAAGGATATGACGGGTAAAATTATGATAACATGTATAATCATTCATAATATGATCATTGAGGATGAAAGGGACACATACCTTCACTATTATGATCCATCCGAGTTTCTAGGTAATATGCCTACAAACGGCCAACACAAAAGCTATGTTGAAGATGATGAACTACCTTTTCAATACCCTACTAAACAAATTGCAAGCTTGTCAAATTATATGACAAATAGGGAACAACTTCGTAATAGAGAAGCTTATATTGCTCTAAAAACGACCTGATTGAGCATATATGGCAAAAGTTTTCTAGTGATGATTAATTAAATAGTTTGTATCTTATGTATGTGTGATTGTGTTTAATTATGTTAAATTATATTTAATATTATGCGTTTTTTTGTATTTTTCATTTTATTTATTTATAAAGTATTTATTTCTTCTTATATTAAATATAAAAATTAATTAGTTTCAAAATAAAATAAAAAAATTATTTTTAATATTTTTCAGATAAGAAACAATAATTATAAATCAAATTTGCTTAATAAAATATTGGTTTAGGTTGGGTTGTAAATATGGTGAAAAAATGAAATGAGTTTGGTAGGTGGAACAATGAGAGATTAGTTTTTTTAATGAAAGGTTAGTTCGGTTGGGTTGGGTTGTGATAGCGGATAATCTTAATCATCACCAATCTCTCTAGCAAGGCAAAGAACAACGAACATACATAAGAATCGAACATAGGAGTTCTATTCTAGCCAAGTGAAACCGTTCACATCATTTACCTGAGACAAAATCAAATCAAACCAAACACAAAACACTACCTTAAGGTGGAGTGAAATCTAACATAAAACGTTCCCTCAAACGCTCACGTATCATCCCGATAAGTCATTAGCTAAAGGTCTAAAGCCATATCATGTCGTTTGCCATCATCGATCAGAAGTCCATCATTAAGAATTACATCGGGTCTCATTTAGTAGACACTATCGATTTGTCAATGTTCCAACTGTTATCTTGAAATACAAGTACAGGGGTGACTAGAGCCATAAATAGTTACTAAAAGTATTTAAAACCCAGAAAATATTAACCTGAGAACTTACAAAAATACTGATACAACTGACTCTTCAGGTCTTCAAAAAGAAACCTACACGTCTCGTAGAATAGGCCACCCTTTTCTTATAATTTCATTCACCTTTCCATCGATCCGGCTTTGAATTCTTGGTGGACATAGCTCTGCTGCATATCCGTTCAGCTTTGCTGCCAAGCTCGATTTTTCCAATTCTTCTTCAGGCAGGTTACCAATCAACTGAAGGAGAAAGGGGTTTCGTTTTAGCTCAAACTTCTGCGCATTTCAAAGCATTATATTCAAGTCAGTAGATTGCCTTGAGCCCTCAATACTATTTTAAAACCATTGGGGCAGCCTTATATGAGAAGTTAAAGATGCATAAAGGCTATTGATAAATAAATAAATAAATAAATAAATAAATAAAAACCCTTAAAAAGATTTGAAGGCCGTTCTATTGTTGGAAAATGGTTATATATCTTTAATGTCATCTTTTTTCCTTTGGATCCTGTAATAGATTTGTGGCATACTCTTTCTATCCTGTGAATCAGATATAGCACTTTTTAATGGATATTGATACGAGTTTAGTTGCAAATTAATATTAGATTTGTTTTTATGTGTAGTACTCCTTCCATGTTCTAATTTAGGATAAAGTAGCATAGAAAGGTAACATTTTGATTTCCAAAGTAGCTAGTTGTTGTTAATTGGAATAGGTAGGTGTTTGGTGAAAGAAAGCACTGGGGGCAAGAAAATAGGTTTAATCGTGTGTATGTTGCAAACACATTGATAGAAATGGTTGTCTATGCATATGCAGATTATCCTTGAGAACTGATTTTTCATTTGTGCCCTCGAGTCTATACATAACTGTCAGTGTGTTACGATGCAATGATGCATGTATGAATGAAGTATTTGATTGATTTATCAGTTTTGAAGTTGGAAATATCAACTTAAATTCTAGCTAGAACTGGTATGATAATTTTGGTTGTAAGATGAATCCATACTACCATATTGTGCCTCTAATTTTTGCTTGAAATATCATGCAAAGTTTGATCCTCAACAGTCATCACTCATGACTTGGGTATGATCAACAATGTTAGGACAACGTGTTTATGTATTTCTGATTTTCTGTAACAGGTGTATGCGCTTGACAGTGGTAAAGCTACAAATGAGTCAAGCTTTACTGAGTTTGGGTAAAAAGAATCATATCAATTAGTTAATTCTATATTTGTCTAGCATGTTTGATTATTTTCACATTTCTAAGATGATTTTATTACACGTTATTATGCCATATAAGTATATAACATATTTTAGTTTAGATACTTCATAAATTGATAATTTTGTTGTATAACATGTACATTCTTCCACATTTATTCATTCACCATTTACTGCATACAACAATTTTGTATCATGCAGGGAGTCAACACTCAACAGGAATATGTAAGTGAGCCCTAAGATGTGCAAAAAAGAGGGGAGTATAGACTCTTAATACTAAGCCCCGGACACCGTTGACACACTGTAGGTATAGCTCTCTAAACAGATTGGATACTGATCATATGTCATACTGTCTGCATGTGCTTGCACATTTATTTGCTGCAGCAGCGCAGCTATATACATAATTATTTCAATTATAAGTATTTTAATCAGATTTATGTAGTGTTAACATGTACATGCTACATCACACTAAATCAAACCTAAACGAAGTATAAACGTCCATGATAAAAAAAGTTGCATGTTATGAGCAAGTCACCCATGTAATTACTTATTACTATTCCATGACTTTTGTATTAAAATTATAACCAATTTATGAAAAATCTGTTGGGTTATTTTTTGCCCATGAGAAAGCCCAACCCATCTCTAATTCACATGGGTTTTATTATTATTATTTTGTTGGTTTGATAAAATAAGAAAAGGAAAAAAAAGAGATATGTATATGCTCTTTATTTCGTCAGAGGCATATGGCTTTTTCAAAGTTCATCCAAGACTTGTCCAAGAGTTATTTTGTGGTGGGCCTTTCATTTGACTCAAGTCAACACTCCTTACATATATATACTAAAGTTTGTAGGGTTTGCCGAAGTTGGTTTTTGTGCGCCTCTTTTTCAGCGAATCAAGAGAATTCCTTTTGTTCTTGTGGTGTCCTAACCTCACGCCATTTTTTAAAAGACAGAAGAAGATTGATTATTTTTGAGTAAGAGATTTGAAGATTCCTTTGGTGGTACCTCTTACTCGCTTACTTGTTTTTTGTATTATTCCATATACTTGAAGTTGTTATTCCAAGTGTATGATGATTTGTGTATACCTCTAGTTTTATCTAGAGAAGACTTTGTATTGCTATATTTGGTGATAGTGGATTTTAAGCGGCTCTAGTAGTCCCGTGGTTTTTACTCTCTTTTTGAGAGGTTTTCCACGCTAAAATTTTGTGTCTCTTTATTGTATTTAGTATACCCTATTTGTTTGCATCCTCACAGGTTCATTCGGGTCGGGAAAATATTTGGTCAAACGAAGATAATTCCGCATTTATTTATTTACCGTTTGTACCGGTTTCGCGTTTTTTCCCATCAGAGTGGTATCAGAGCCATTGGCTCTTGTTCTTGGGTTGAGACTTGTTTGAACGATGGAAGCAAATACAAGTAGGATTGTTAACTTGAATGGTTCTAATTATCATGTTTGGAAAGGCAAGATGGAAGACCTCCTTTATGTGAAAGATTATTATATGCCTGTGTTTAATACTGATAAACCTGAGGGTAAAACAGATGAAGAGTGGAATATCTTACACAGAAAGGTTTGTGGTTATATTCGCCAGTGGGTTGATGATAATGTTTTGAACCATATTAGTGGTGAGACTCATGCTCGTACTTTGTGGACCAAGCTTGAGGAGTTGTATGCTCGAAAGACCGGGAACAATAAACTGTTCTTGATTAAACAGTTGATAAACTTGAAGTACAATGATGGAACTCCTGTTACTGATCATTTGAATGTTTTTCAGGGTATTATTAATCAGCTTGCAGGAATGGGTATTAAGTTTGAAGACGAGGTACAGGGCTTATGGCTTCTTGGTACTTTACCGGATTCGTGGGAGACTTTTAGGACATCATTGTCTAACTCTGCAGCAAATGGTATTATTACTATGGAATTGGCTAAAGGCGGTATTTTAAATGAAGAGATGAGAAGAAAATCACAGGGTTCCTCTTCACATTCACATTCAGATGTCTTAGTCACAGAGAGCAGGGGGAGAAGTCAGAGTAAAGGTCCGGGTAATAGAGGGAAGCATCGTAGTAAGTCCAGAGGTAAGTTTGCTGATTATGAGTGTCATCATTGTGGTAGGAAAGGGCACACTATCAAATTTTGCAGACAGTTGAAGAAAGAGAACAAGAAGGCTAATTACAACAATCAAAAGAACAACCATAAGAAAGATGATGGTGGCAATGACACTGCTGAAGTTAATACTGCTACTGAAGAGTTCTTTATTTGTTGTGATTATGATATGGTGAACATTACACATGATGGTTCGAGTTGGGTTGTTGACAGTGGTGCTACTTGTCATGTGACATCACAAAGGGAATTTTTCTCATCTTATACCCCTGGTGACTTCGGGATTGTTAAGATGGGTAATAATGGGCTATCAAAGATTGTAGGTGTTGGGGATATTTGTTTGAAGTTTGATACTGGGATGGAGTTGGTTTTACACAATGTAAAACATGTTCCAGATATTAGACTTAGTTTGATCTCCGCAGGTTTACTTGATGATGATGGTTATCACAGTACCTTTGGTGATGGAGTTTGGAAACTCACTCGTGGCTCTTTGATCGTGGCAAGAGGTGAAAGAAGTTCAAAGTTATACAAAACACATCCGAAGATCTCGAAAAACTCAGTCAATTTACTAATGAATGCTGATATGACTGACTTATGGCATAGGAGACTTGCTCACATGAGTGAGAAGGGGATGTCTATATTGTTGAAGAAAGATGCCTTGCCCGATTTGCATGATGTTCAATTGAAGAAGTGTTCTCATTGTGTGGCTGGTAAGCAAAAGAGAGTTTCCTTTAAGAGTCACCCTCCTCATAGGAGAGATGGTATACTTGATTTAATACATTCAGATGTTTGTGGTCCTATGAAGACTAGAACACTTGGGGGCTGCTTATATTTTGTAACATTTATTGATGATCATTCTAGGAAGGTATGGGCTTATACCTTGAAGTCTAAAGATCAAGTATTAGATGTGTTTAAGCAGTTTCATGCCTTGGTTGAGAGGCAAACTAGTAAGAAGCTCAAGTGTATTCGAACAGATAATGGAGGTGAGTACATTGGTCCTTTTGATGCTTATTGTAGAGAGAAAGGTATTCGACACCAAAAGACTCCTCCAAAGACACCACAGTTGAATGGTTTAGCCGAACGGATGAATAGAACGTTGGCTGAGAGGGTTAGATGTATGCTATCACATGCAGGGTTGCCTAATTCCTTTTGGGGTGAAGCTTTGAACACCGCGGTACATGTTATTAATCTTACTCCTTGTGTTCCTTTGTCTTTTGATGTTCCTAACAGGGTTTGGAGCGGAAAAGATGTTTCATATGAGGATTTGAAGGTCTTTGGATGCAAGGCTTTTGTGCATATTCCCAAAGATGAAAGAACAAAGCTTGACGTGAAGACCAAGCCATGTATATTCCTTGGTTATGGGGGAGATGAGTTTGGATACAGGTTTTATGATCCAGTTCAGAAGAAACTTGTAAGAAGTTTTGATGCTGAGTTTGTAGAAGATCAAAGTTTGAAAGATATTGAGAAGACAAAGATAGTTCCTCAACATACTGATGATCTTATTGATTTGGATTTGGTTCCTCCTCAGCACACTGAACCACATAATGAAGATAATATTCAAAATGATGAACATGGTACAAATAATGATGTTCAAGAGGAGCAAGAGTCAGATGAGGGTTCTCATCCAGATTTACCAGTACCAGGTATGCCAACATTTGTCCCACTCAGGCGGTCTACCAGAGACCGTCATCCTTCTACCCGTTTTTCTGCTGATGAGTATGTCTTACTCACTGACGGGGGAGAGCCCGAGTGTTATGAAGAGGCTATGGAAGATGAGCATAAAAGGGAGTGGGTTGAAGCCATGCAAGATGAGATGAATTCCTTGTATGAGAACAATACCTTTGAGTTAGTGAAGTTGCCTAAGGGCAAGAGAGCTTTGAAGAACAAGTGGGTCTACAAAGTTAAGACTGAAGAACATACCTCACGGCCTAGGTACAAAGCTAGATTGGTGGTCAAAGGGTTCAGTCAAAGAAAGGGTATTGATTTTGATGAGATTTTCTCTCCAGTCGTGAAGATGAGTTCCATTCGAGTGATTCTTGGTTTGGCAGCTAGTCTTGATCTTGAGGTTGAGCAAATGGATGTCAAGACAGCTTTCCTTCATGGTGACTTGGACAAAGAAATCTATATGGAGCAGCCTGAAGGTTTTCAGGTTAAAGGTAAAGAAGACTATGTTTGTAAGCTTCAGAAAAGTCTCTATGGGTTGAAACAAGCACCGAGACAGTGGTACAAGAAATTTGAGTCTGTTATGGGGAAGCAAGGCTACCGAAAGACTATGTCTGATCACTGTGTTTTCTTTCAGAGGTTTGGTGATGATGATTTTATCATTTTATTACTTTATGTTGATGACATGTTGATTGTAGGCAAGAATGCAGAGAGGATTGTTCAGCTGAAGAAAGAATTAAGTAAGTCTTTTTCTATGAAAGACTTAGGGCCAGTAAAACAGATTCTTGGCATTCGGATTACTAGAGATAGAGCTTCAAAGAAGCTTCACATGTCACAAGAGCAATACATTGAGAAGGTGCTTTGCAGATTCAACATGGCTAAGGCCAAAGCGGTTAGTTCACCTCTTACTCCCAACTTTAAACTAACCAATAAGGATTGCCCTTCATCGAAGGAGGAGATTGAAGATATGGATAGAGTTCCATATGCTTCGGCTGTTGGAAGCTTGATGTATGCAATGGTGTGCACAAGGCCTGATATTGCACATGCAGTAGGTGTTGTTAGTCGGTTCCTGTCTAATCCAGGTAAAAGGCATTGGGATGCAGTTAAGTGGATCCTTAGATATCTACGTGGTACTTCCAAATTGGGTATAACATTTGGAAACGGAAAGCCGATGCTTGTTGGTTATACGGATGCTGATATGGCAGGTAATAAGGACAACATGAAATCTACTTCAGGTTATTTGATGACTTTTGCAGGGGGAGCTGTGTCATGGCAGTCAAGACTGCAAAAGTGTGTTGCTTTGTCTACTACAGAGGCGGAGTATATAGCAGCAACAGAAGCAGGCAAAGAACTATTGTGGTTGAAAAGATTTATGCAAGAGCTTGGCTTTATGCAAGAGCGCTACATAGTCCTTTGTGATAATCAAAGTACTATTCACCTTGCAAAGAATCCTACGCTTTACAAAAAGGCAAAACATATTGATGTAAGGTATCATTGGATTAGAGATGCTATTGAAGATAAGCTATTTGAACTTGATAAAGTTCACACCGATGATAATGGTTCCGATATGTTGACTAAATCTTTAGCAAGGGAAAAGTTGAAGATATGTTGCTCCATCGCCGGGATGGCGAACTCTTTCTCATAGACAAAAAGGGGGAGATTTGTTGGGTTATTTTTTGCCCATGAGAAAGCCCAACCCATCTCTAATTCACATGGGTTTTATTATTATTATTTTGTTGGTTTGATAAAATAAGAAAAGGAAAAAAAAGAGATATGTATATGCTCTTTATTTCGTCAGAGGCATATGGCTTTTTCAAAGTTCATCCAAGACTTGTCCAAGAGTTATTTTGTGGTGGGCCTTTCATTTGACTCAAGTCAACACTCCTTACATATATATACTAAAGTTTGTAGGGTTTGCCGAAGTTGGTTTTTGTGCGCCTCTTTTTCAGCGAATCAAGAGAATTCCTTTTGTTCTTGTGGTGTCCTAACCTCACGCCATTTTTTAAAAGACAGAAGAAGATTGATTATTTTTGAGTAAGAGATTTGAAGATTCCTTTGGTGGTACCTCTTACTCGCTTACTTGTTTTTTGTATTATTCCATATACTTGAAGTTGTTATTCCAAGTGTATGATGATTTGTGTATACCTCTAGTTTTATCTAGAGAAGACTTTGTATTGCTATATTTGGTGATAGTGGATTTTAAGCGGCTCTAGTAGTCCCGTGGTTTTTACTCTCTTTTTGAGAGGTTTTCCACGCTAAAATTTTGTGTCTCTTTATTGTATTTAGTATACCCTATTTGTTTGCATCCTCACAGGTTCATTCGGGTCGGGAAAATATTTGGTCAAACGAAGATAATTCCGCATTTATTTATTTACCGTTTGTACCGGTTTCGCGTTTTTTCCCATCAAAATCTAACAATAACCCCAAAGGAGATGGGTTGCAACCGAATGGTGATTGGTGGTTAAGAATCCATTTTAGGTGGTTGGCCGGAATGGCCGCTAAGAAAGTAATGTCATGTGATTGCGGTTGACTATCATTATCTTTATTTTAGGTGGTTTGCCGCTAAGAAATTTAGTTATGCTTTCTACATGATAGGGTACAAACTGACAAACTTGTACATATGTAACTCTTTTCAAGGTGATCTTAACTTACACTTTATGGTCTATGGTATTTCTTTAGGCAATAAAAGACAGCAGGGAAGGAATGTGGTTGCGCTTAACTGCTTATATTATTCGTAAATTCAGAGTACCAAACATAACATGATTATTTAAGGTAGAATCAAGAATGTAAAACGCAAGCCAAGAATCAATACCAAGATCAACGGGTCAAGATTCAAGAATAAACAAACCTGGTGTTCAGGCTCTGCAGGATAAAAGGTTCCAAGCTGTTGAATTTGAGTTGTTACAATGCTACTCCTTGACTTAGTTTGCTCCCTTTCTTTGCTCAAATTAGCCAATCTGGACTCATCAGTTCCATTGACGAAAATAATAGACCTATTGAACCAAAACTCTGAATTTTAGTATTTAACTATTTAAAAGACGTAAATGTAACCGCAGAAATATGTTAAAAACAATGTGCCACCTGTATTGGTTGCCGACATCAGGACCTTGACCAAACACTTGCCTAGAGTCATGGCTAGACCAAAAGATCTCCAAAAGTTGCCTGAAATTAATCACCCGAGGATCATATTCAATCTGCAAAGAGTTCATAAAACACCATAATGCAAATTCATTTAAAAACATTTTAACAAACTGGCTCAAAAATCAAAATGACCCCCCCCCCCCCCCCCACACACACACACACACACAACCCCAAAACTCCATACTACGACATCATTTCATTGTCCTCAAGTTAATTTAAAAATATTTTCACCTAAAAAACTACAAATAAGGATAGAGGCATTATACGGATACATTCTTTTCAAAACCAACAGTATGATGATATCTGTGAGAACCGCACAGAGCACTTGTACATAATACATAGAAGCTAATCATTACTCAAGGCAGTAGGAAGTAAAAATGTGGCGGTTACGTACGTGTCTTGCACTCTTATGTATGTCTCACATCTAAAGCACCATGTACAAATGTTTTACACTACTCTCGACTTCTCGCAGTTCACAACTCTGTTCAGATTTAAAATAAACATTTAACACTCTCCTAGGCATTATAATACACCAAAATGTACCAAATCATATGACCTAATCTCCACACACATGGTTGTAAAAATCGCGCCTAGCCTCTAATTAGTCGCCGATTAATCATTAGTCAGAGGTTCACCAAGTAATTTTCATCTAATTAGCCAATTAATTGCTAGGCAGTCAAAGGCAGTCCTAATAGGCCAGTCCAGCGATTCCGGCCAGATTACCGCCAAAACCTATAAATTTCGGCCAGATTCCAACTAAAACCTGTAAATTCCAGCGATTATTCCTATCTACTTAAAAATATGGGTCGAGGAGTGGGTTAAAACATGTCTACTTTAATAACTATATATAAAAATGTGTGTATATATATAATATATATAAATCCCAATTTGATTAATCCATCCCGATTAATTGCTAGTCCGTACCCCACCGGCCGACTAACAAAGCTATAAGAACACAATGCATACTTGTATAGATTCAGCATGATCACCCAAACTACGGTACTCAGGGTTAGCTTTAGATCCACCTGCGTAACCGACAGTTGTCCGTACAACTCCATCCAAACAACCGAACACAGATTCCGCCCTCCAGAAGCTTCCGAGAGAGAAAACCGATGTTTTAAGAAACTGGTCG
This sequence comes from Ambrosia x helenae, assembly GCA_030844895.1. Classification (NCBI taxonomy): domain Eukaryota; kingdom Viridiplantae; phylum Streptophyta; class Magnoliopsida; order Asterales; family Asteraceae; genus Ambrosia; species Ambrosia x helenae. The sequence goes on along the minus strand of JAUTDX010001419.1, from coordinate 38,769 downwards.
GAAGGGTTACCAGTGACATGAGAGATCGGGTTGGGGAACCTAATGGCTAGGGTTGTGTAAGGAGAGAGTGTGATTGTGAGGATAAGGTATGGTAGCAGGTGGTGGAAGTTATTGAACTTCATTAGGGTTTCGCCGGAGGAGTGATGGAGACGATCACCGGAATGATAATAATAATAATAATAATCTCCGGTTGATTTTATGATAAGGAATAATCTCCGACGGTTAAGTTAACGAGGTCAGTTGTGCTAGGACTGTTCACGAGTTGAGCCGGACCTTTGCTCGTGTTTGGCTCATTTATAAACCGAATCGAGCCGATCGGATTGTTTACAATTGATCTAGAAACCGAGCGAGCATTGTTCGAGTGCACATTTTTTTCAAGCAAGCGACGAGCGGCGAGTATTTTCGAACAACAACAAATTCGAGATGTTTCCTTTAATATTCTCGTTGCCTAGCGATGACTGAGGTTCGACCGTTCGAGAATGAGGCTCTAGTTGAGGCCAGTGAGGTGACGAGCATACTACAGATAACAATTGTCGCATTGTGGCGTAGGTTGATAGGGAGAGATTATTGATGTTGGACAAGTAACGGGAATATGAAAAGCACGTTTTTTTCACGACTTAGGGTTTTACAATTAAAACTTAGTGTTACGTTATCACTGGATTGACTGGGCCAATAGCTATAAAGCATATATTGAGCTAAACCCAATAGAGTGACATGTATAAAACTATAAATATAATCGTAAATAATGCGTGTATATATAATTATATATATAATAAATTAATAATTATATAATTGTAATTATATATATCAAGCCGAACCGAGCCAAACGGACATTTGCTCATGCTTGACTCGTTTAAAACCGAACCGAGCCGATCGGCTCATTAACAACTGAGAGGAAAATCGAGCTAGCAAATTTCGAGCGAACAACGAGCAATCGGCGAGCGCTGAGTGTTTTGAACAACCCTAGTTGTGCAATATAATTTTTACTTTTATTTTTCTAGACGATATGTTACACCCGCCTCTTGACAGGCCTGTCACTTCATATCCGGTCAAATTATGTTGCCTTAATCGGATCCACACTGGTATCGGTGTGGGGCTTGGCGTTCCACGAGTACCTTACCACGTCTGTTCTATCATACTAGATGGCTCATGTTAGCTCGGATTCAAACTTGCAACAACAAGGATCTAGTTTTTATCTTCATTGCTCTGACCACTCCACCATGAAGAAGGATCAATTTTTACTTTTATTGATTAAGTTTAAGATATGTTTGTTATAGCTTTACTAAAAACTTAAACTGGTATTTTTATTTTTATCATGTTTATTGTGGTCAGAATTAGGTTGATATTTGTTCGTTTTATCATGTTACTTACTGGTACTCGCTATAATAACAGAAAAAGATGAAACCGAATACCGGTAGTGTTACTAGTATTAAACTTTGACGTAAACAAGCAATGCAATAGGTATGTTGATATTGTTATCGACATGTGTTTTACGTTAGTCAAAAACCGTTCATAAAATAATACCGGTATTGGTTTCGACAACACTTGTCGGCACTGCCTCGTGATAGTTTACAATACAAAAAATTTAAATACTCAACATTAGGTCATAATCAACATTAAAAAGTGTTGCATACTTGGATGGATAGTGATGAACTGATGAATGTCGTGGCAATCACTTACAAGATATAGTCGATAACACACCTAATAAACTGAATGATTTCAACAAGATGAAATCAAAACAGAGGTTATAAATGCAAGGTTTTTCCAACACGTTTGTGTTGACCTCACCGGGGTATATCCTCTCGTTGGGTTGAGGGATAAAGATTTTGTAGTTGGGCAATTGGGCAATCGATGAGAATGGCAGAGACGAAGAAAGTGGAAAAGCATTCTAAAGCTTGTGAGGAGAACCAACATGTTTTCGTTCCCCTGGCCTTTGATACTTTTGGTTCCCTGGCACCGGAAGCTATCCGTTTCTTGACCAGGATCCAATGGATTATTCATAGTAATGTCTCGAGTCCAAGGGGGCAAGGGTTCGTTTTTAGTAGATTATGGTTTGCCGTAAAAAAACGGGTGGCAGCCGTGTACACATGTAACAATATATAATGTAACGAGTAAAATATTTCCACTAGTACAAGAAAAGATTGAAAGATTGAAAAAAGGGGCAATATGATCATGCTTGCAATCAAATGGAAACATGTGACATATACTATTGATTCTTTATATGATAGGATATGCATAATTATACTAGAAAACTATATTGAAAAAGGTCAATGATCATCTGGATATATTTAGCCGGCAGAAACCTGCGTAGTGATGCTGCAACAGGCTACAACTAGCTATATAGACCAGGGATTGATCAATGAATGATTTCAGGCTGCTGATCAGGGTTTGAGACGGTGATGGAGACAGAAGCGTCTGCTTGAAGAAGTATGGGTTGGAAGCAGGTGTTCATACACACAAAGTTAGAAAGACCACAATCCATAAAGCATGGCGCGATACTTTGAGATGATCCAAGGGTGCAGGTGACACCACACCCCAAGATGTCTTGTCCGCATCCTGTGAAGCATTGCATCACTTGTTGAGCCCTTCCACCACCTCCAAGTATACCTCCGATTCTATCTTCTGGCGGAGCTTGTGTTGCAGGTTGTTGCTGTTGTGGTGGTTGTTGTTGTTGTGGTTGTTGTGCAACCGCGAACAAAATGCCACCAGTGCTATGGTTTATGTTGCCCATTATAACCATAGATATTATGGTAAATAGTATCAACATGCGGTGTCCTAGTAATGTGGAGGTTCTGCTTGGAGACATGGTGAATGAAATTTAGCCAAGATCTTAGCCGAGATAAAATAATTCCTTTACTTGTACTCTAATTGATCGATCATTCGCTAGAGCGTGTGTAACTTATACCAGGATGTAACTGTTTATCAACTGGTTGGAGGATTCCATGGAAGCATGCATGTGGAATGAAGAAGTAGTTGGTGTTAGTATTCAATTCTTGATTTCTTGTCATTAGAATGGTGTGAGCAACGAAAGAGATGACTAAACCATGGAGAAATTTAAGGTTGTGGCGTTAGAATCGCGAGTATGAAAAACTGACTGGATCACTCGAGTATCCATAATTTTTTTTTGTTGTTGAAATGAACACCGTCGTCTCAGATAGTGACTCAACTTTTGTGGCGATTCGCAACAAGTCACTACATTAAAATAAAAATCTTTACATGAAGTAATGACTGACCGAGTGTGTAAATAAGGAAAGAAAATTACATGCATTATAGCTTTTTTTCTAAACGTCTATGAAGTCGCCAGACGCTCTTTCTGTCAACAATTTTTAAATTTTGTTAATCAAAAGTTTAAACACAAATACAAATATTATTATTGTTCCTTTTGACTCAAGGTGTTATGGCTTACTAATACTTCAACACTGTGTATGCATACCAAAACATAAAATTAGTAAATTACAAATCAAATCCGAATCGGCCACAACATATATTTTGAATACAGATACATATGATATTTCTAATCTGTATGCATAAAGTTACTGCTTAAAAGTGTACAAAATAAACCATACAAAACAGTCTATGGTACTATAGTAGTAACATCTTTCTCAAAGACATAAAACATGTGTTCACAACATCTAAAAACAAAAGACTGGAACATTATTCGCTTCACAACTTATCTATCGTACTAGCACAACCACAGCGCCATCACACATTACAAAAGATCCACCATGTGAAAATGGTAAGAACCTAGATAACAAAAGGGCGAGAAAGAAATGGCTACTGTACATGCATATAAATAAAGTATATTTAAACACTAAGGAAGTTTGTTCTGAGAAACGTCTTGATACTAACGAAGTTTATTCTGAGCAACAGCTTGACAAAGCTCGAGTTCTTCATCAAACAACACTCTGTTGGAAGGAATTGGTTTGCATATTGGTTTTGGGAGTACAGATGGAACAATGTACCTAGGAGAAAATGATGATTCCTGGAACAAAACAGCTGCCACTTGGCGCATCTCGATCAGTTTGTAACGTGAAGGAGGGCGGGCACCATGCCTAGGCGCTTTTGGAGTTCTTGGTAATGTCAGTACTTTTCTTTTCTCATCTTCCTTACTGTAGTAGATGCAAAATAAGGTTATTAGCAGTTAAATATGTCACTTACTCATTTACTTGTAAATGGGTCAATCTCTAACGGGTCAAAAAGAAATTAAATTGCAATTTTAATGCAAAAACATCCTAAATCATTTTATTTAAAAAAACTGATTATTAAGATAATACTGATTATTATAAAATTTTGACCGCTTACTCAAAACCGTCCAACTTTCACCTCAACTAGAAATGATCCTTCCCAGAGAGCAAGAAATGAGACTTGAGATACTAACCTCACAAAAGGCCAGTGTTGTGTAGGGAGCGGGGTAGTCATATTCAGCATTTCTTGTCGAGACCTATCGGGGGTAGTGTAGTTAAAATGATACTTCCGAGCTATAATAACCTGATTCAATGCATACGCAGTTAGCAATCATTTACCAAACTGCCCTATTGTAGATACAAGTTCTACACAGTAAAACGAAAACAGTTTTGAATGTATGCATATAACAAAAACAAAGAGAGAAGCTTACAGCCGTTCTGATCCTCTCTGAGACATGGAAAACAGCTCTGAGTTGATCATGGTGCAGGTGGCAAAGTATTTTGACCTTGAAACACAAACACATATGAATTAGTCAGATCAAAAGTAAAAGTTCAATGATAGATATCAAAACATGTTCACCTGATTACATACAAAGATGGTGACAAAAACACAGAAGAATATACATAATTAACTTAAGAAAAGCATTTAACAACACTTTTAACTCCTCATACAAAGCAAGTTCCACTCATACCAACTGTTTATCATTGGTAAGATAGAAATTGACATGTAACCTCAAACTAATGGCAATAAGAATCCAAACAGGCGACATGGGATCTTCGTGCTTGTGCTATACTTCAACTATGATCAATTACAACAGACAACAAATATTAATGGAAATAAAAATCCAAACAACATGGGATCTGGTACTGCGTGTCCTAAACAAAATACCAAACACCAGCCCTATGTTCTTACACTGCAATGAAGGAAACTAAATGGTTCATCTGTGATCAATAATCTATTTCTAACGTACTACAAAATTAGACTGCATGTTGCTTAAACTTGTCCATTAATAACCTAATTCCTGCTTGTTCAAGTCTATATCCATATATAACCGTATTTTAAATCATCGTAGTCTTAGCAGTTAGCACAACAATCTTGATTATTAAACTCAAGCAACAGAACTAATAGCACATAAACCAAAATACACTCACTATACAATCCATCAAAACAAGGATGAAAATGGCATTTACCAGCATTTCCATTGGAAGGGACTCAAGCCTTGATTCATAATCCGCCTTCCCTTCATCAGGGCGTGGTGTTCTCTGTAAGAAACTCTCTTTTAGCAAATCAACAGTTGTTCAGCCGCGCATCCACCCCTTAATCGTTCAGGAGACAAAATTACAGGACTTTCATTGCCAGACTTCAAAAGATTACAACCAGCTTCTTCAGCATCCAAAACCGCAACCCGTTTCTTCCCAAGGTCCAAACACGACACAGACACCGATGCTGATGCTTTTCCATTACAAAGCTGAGCAAGAGCACCTGGCTTCAGATATTTGTTAGAATCATGAATCTGTAACTTCTGCTTCGATTTCATCGATGTTTTGTTCTTATAAGACACTTTCCCCATTCTACTTCCTTCCTACCCTTCGATTCCAATCCCTTCGTCCTTAAATAAACAGAAGCTTTACCCTGTCAATCAAACCTCAAACCATTACAATCAAATCAAAAATAAATAAATAAATAAAAGAAATCTGCTCTTTTAAACTAAATTCACATTGTAGATAATAAAATCAACAGAACAATAAACAAATCCTTTAAACAAGCTAAAACAGACCCAGTAATTATCTTGTTTGCAAATTAAAAAAAAACATCAGTTACTGAAGACAATCAATAAAGATACAGACTCAAAAGCTAATAAAATAAATAAAACTCAAGATTACATCAAAAACACATACACTTAAAAATGAATACAATATCCCAATCAAAGCTTCTAAAACTAAAATAAATCATACAAAAATAAATAAAAATCTGATCTTTAAAGCTAAATTCACATTAAATATAATAAAATTTTAAAATCAACACAACAATAAAAAAAAAAACCCTACTGAAAAGCTAATACAGAACCAGTTATTAATTTCTTTTCAAACCAAAGTCTGTAATCAATAAACATACAGACTCAAAAGCTAATAAAATAAATAAAACCCTAGATTATAACAAGTAATATAAAATGGATACAAGATTTCAATGGAAGCTATAAAAACAGAAATAAATTAACTAGAATTTAGAGGACAGGCATAATTAACATCAATTAATGGATAAATAAAAGAAGAAAAAAATGGATTATTTGAATGATGAAAAGAGAGACCTGAAATGATAAGAGGAAACAGAGGCAGCAGTAGAGAGAGTTGGAGATGGTAAGTTTAGGGTTTTGAATTAATAATTTGAAACGCCCGCCAAAATTATGTTCTGAAACGCTTTTATTATTATTTTATAAAATGAGAATAAATAAAGAAAGAATAATGTTAATGAGAATGGGTACGTGGCAGATTTTGATTGGTGAGGTGACAGAGGTGTACGTGGGGTTATTGGAATCCAAAGTGTTTGGTCATTGGTGTGTTCATTGGGCAAATTGGCGGCCGATACAATTTATATATGGTATTTAGAAACCATACACCCTATAATTATAGGATTTATACACTCTGATCTATATCACACATCAACAGAAAACTGTCACGCACCCAGAATGTGATGTCATACACCCCAAATAGGGGTGAGCATTTCGTGGTTCGGACCCACAGGAACTTTGGACCCGACCCGCGAGAACCTTGGACCCGAACCTTTTTAAATATACGGGTCGGTTTCCGGTTCTAGATTTATATGAATTATCGGTTCCGGGTCGGGTCGGTTCCAAACCCACGGTTCTAATATAAGAACCACAATATTAAAAATATTATTTATAAGAATAATAATGTATTTTTCTTGAAATATTTTTCGGCTTGATGTATATACATATATGTGATATATGGGTAGGGTTCCTGTAGAAAAATTGGTTTGTGTGAGAAGTGTATGAAGAATTAAAAATTGATATGTACGCATCATTTTTTTGGACGTATTCATGATGTTTTTGGATTGTTTTGCTTAGAAAAACACTCGAAAAACAACAAACATAACAATTAATAACCGAAAACAATGTATTTTAGGCTTAAAACTTAAACACTATGTCAATAACACTTTAGCAGAGTGTTTTAAGTAATTACTATGGTGTTTTATCTGGAATATAAATTTAATGACTATAATACATTGGATTGTGTTTTAAATTTTTGTATATTGTTGTGTTAAGTGTTTTTCAAGCCAAAACAACCCAAAACATCATTCCAAAAATAAAAAACATGATGGCTACATGTCAATTCTTAATCCTTCCTACACTTCTCACACAAATCAATTTTCCTACAGGATCCTCTACCTGTGATATATTATATAATATATGTTATATCCAAATTTGAAGGAAATATATATGTATGTCGCTTTGATGCGTGTGTGTGTGTATTTATGATGTATACCTAACAGATTCAGATAATGTTTCGAGTGATGAGAATGACAAAATTGTTACGAAAACATAAGTCGAAAAACGAAAAGTGATTTAAAAAAGAAACTCATGGGCTATTGTTAGAACCATGTGGAGGAATTCTTTTACGAGCATGGTAAAAGAATAGGAATATGTAATCCTATAAAAGTGGCTATTACATTAAAAAGGTTCTAGAGGGTCAGGCCCTTTACCCGACCCATCAGAACCTTTAGGACCCGGAACCACATAGCCTTATAAGGTTCGGTTCGTGGTTCCTAATGTATACAATAAAAGGGTATGCGGTTCTGGTGGGTCCGGGTCGGGTCGGGTCGGTTCTGGACCCTTTGCACAGCCCTAACCCCAAATGTGATGTCACATGATGTATGAATCCTATAACCCTTTACATATTACAAAACAATTAAGTGCGTATTAATACCCTAGAATAATGTAAGTGTTTTGGTAGTTTTGCGGTACTTTGGATTTATTTTTACGTGGTGAAGCGAGAGTGGTCGGGGCTAGGGTACTTACACTTGAGTGTCCCTTCCCCCCTAAACATCTTTGTGTATGTAACTATAAATAGATCGTATTATATTGATTGTATACTAATCACATTTACACAATCATCTAGACTATATTTATAACTATTGGTTTACCACTCGTGTTCTCAGCAATTCAAAACGTAAATAATAATCGAAAATTGAGACCGTGCAGTTCAAAAAACAACACGCTGGCATATTCAAAAGTCACGGAATAGTTAAGGGCATTGTTGTGGATAGTTTTAGTTATATTTATTTAAATTGAAAAAAAAAAATAGGAGATGATGTGGAAAATGTAAGAATATGTAAGTATGTTTGTATGGTTTGAGGTGAAATTGAAGGTTTTTGAAGATTTGTATGGATTTTTAAGGATTTGCAAAGATACGATATGAGGTGACACCCAAGTAGACCTTAGCATTGGAGATAGTATTAGGCTTTCCAACTCCAGGGACCGATTCTTCTATAAAAGATAGCTTGGGGCGCGTTGAGCATTGGCAAAAGTCGGAACCGAGGCAAAAGGTTTGTCATTTGATTTTGATCGCTACTATGTGGAAGTTATGGTTAGTCAGAAAGTAAATGGGTGTCTATAAAAAATGTGTGGAAGATATTAAAGAGATGGCATTCTTATGGGTAGATCTAAATTCAAAAGTTTGTTGTGGACAACCTAGAGCTCATTTGATGTTGACAATGTGTTTGTGTAATCTTCCTTGTATCGTTTTCTATGCTATATGTTCTGGCCTTTAGCTTCTGGTTAAATTGTTAAGGTTTTGTGTTTAGATAATATGCTCGTCACTAAAACTCACATCTTATACAATGTAAAAGAGCAAAAACAAAATTTTAAGCCATAAAAATGAAAAAAAAAAAAAAAAAAAAACCTAAGATCAAAACCAATAAGATGCCCATGAAGTATGCACCAACCAATAAGATGAACTTAACCAATAGGAAAATGTCACCTCATTTGAACTCACTCCATAACTCCAACCCATTTCAACTCTAAAGGGAGAGCCACATTTCTAGTTGGACCCACTTGCGTCACATACCATTCAATACAACCTTAAAGAAATACAACATTCAATATTTCAATCCAGCAACGGGTTCGTGAACCCATGATTGGACCCGCGTAGCCAACTCACGGGAGTTGCGGCATTGTTCCCATGGAACCCATTCGAATCCGCGAACCCATAAAGGTAATCAAAATGTTTTTATACTATAAGAAAAAAATGAGTGGTGTTTCAAGAAAGGTAGTAAGAGCCTAAAAGAATGTTTTATTTTTTTACATCGGTGAAATACTGGTCATTAAGAATAGTATTTCAATTTTCAACCCAGCAGAACAGTAAATCTTAACTTGGAAGATAACTTTCAATCATTTACCAGAATTTTACACATGCTTTGAATGACGGTACACTGAAGATAAATTTATCAACCTGAAATTTAAGTTCTCAGCTATGGTCTTGAAAAGAGTTCAAGTTACATATCTTATTGTTAGCGTACCGGTTTTTGCTGTCAGAAGTTATTATGAACACCGGATCCATCCAATACCTATGCTGTTTTGACCACACCATTATCGTAAAGCAACTTGGACTTTGCCAATGCGAATTAATTTAGTATGGAATCACAGTGTTTTCTTCAAATTCTCGATGTGAGAATGATATGCCATACTTCCCATTTGTAAAGCAGGAATCAAGAACATGAAAATGATGATGATATGCAGATAAATGTCTGTTCGGCTTTAATACTGGTAGCTTCTGCATAAAAGTTATACCAAAATATAGGTTTCTTAAGGCTTAAGAGGAAAGTTGGTAGCTTCTGCAATCTGCATATGAGTTGATCCAAAACATAGGTTACTTGAGAGGGAGGTTGGCTGTTGTTTTGCGCCATGTATGATTTGCACTATTACCTTTTCCATCTGGTTTTTCATTTGCATGACATTAAAATATTCATGGCTGCGCTATGTCTTCTACTTCTAAGTAGAGGTGGTAAAGTAGGTGGGTCGGGTAGGTAATGCATCAAAATGGGTCCAGGTGAGTCGGGTTGGGTTAACCTTAAACCCTTGTTGTCAAAACAAAAAGAAAAAACTTTTAAATAACTAGTGTCTAATATGATTACTATGTTTAATATTATTATATACCAATAATAATCTGTTTGTTTGATAAAAGGATTTACTAGGTTGTATACATTAGTACACTTTGGCTGACTTTTGACCCGTTTGACCCATGAAACATTAGCTAACATTTTGATTTTACTCGTTTGACCTATTAGATACATAAGCACCACACATTGAGTCCAAAAACCAGTGTTAATAATCACAAAACAGTAATATGAATCACAATAACATAGTGAAGGCAAGTTGTCAAGAAGAGCATTATGAGATCCGAGTACACAATTTACATATCAGAGGGGGCAAGAAAAAACTCTAACTTGTTTCATAAATTCAAGTTATAACCTACGGAGTAGAAGAACATCACAAAACTAACTCATCATTAAAATCAAATAAACCAGTCATTACCTGAAGCGAGCCACCCACTTAGCAACAAGTGTTAAACAAGTACACTAGTTTTGAATTGCTTCAACTGATTTCATACCTCATCCATGTATCCTACCTACACCTCACTATGGAAAATAAGTTCATGGCTGTACGATCAAAATCATATGAAAGCGAATAATGACAGTAAATGCACAATCACTAAGTAGGATGACCAAACATAATGCTCGTCAAAAAGGTGCAAGATCATGTAAAATTTAGACCTCGATATATATATATTATAAAATGCAGTCACTGGATCAAATAATGACACTTAAGTGTCATTTATATTATGCAGCAAGGCAAAAAAGCAGCTAGAGTTATTCGGTTATTTCACATAACACCGTTCAATATTTAGCCCAAATGGACTTCAAATCTTCATATATGAAAAAGCTATTGTCAATTGGCATACATGTATAACAAATACCTAAAAAAGACTGCAAAAACGTTCATAGCTTCATGCAACCATCTTTGTCACATCCTCTTGATGCATACACCGGTTAGCTGTTCCAACTGAATTTAAGTTCAAAACTAGCATGATTCGACAAAGCTCGCAGGGTTTCCCATCAAATGGTGCATCCATGACTGAACATGGCAAGAAAAGGGTCAAACTAACCAAACAAACCCTTAAATTATCCGTGCTCGTAGAGCCTAGATATGCTATCTTCCCATTTATCTCCAACTTCAAGACTGTTAACTATTTGAGTCAATTCTACAAGACTAAAACCTGGTACACTAAATCCTCTCTCCATCATCAAACACTTCATCCTAGATACATCTTCCCAACGCCCTGCTACCGCATAGATTATGATAAGCAGCACATGATATGAATGATTCAATGGGTCATCCTTAATCAGAGTTTCAGCAATTTGTTCTCCTACAGCCACGTTACCTTTAAAACGACATGATCCTAGTAAACCAGCCAACATTGATGACTGAGGTGACATGTTAATGTCGACTGGTATATTCTTCAAGAACTCAACTGCGTCATCGACTAAACCATGGCTAGCATAGAGGTTAGCCATGCACCAATAATGTGCAAAATTGGGCTTTATATTAAAAACATCGGTCATTTCAAGAAAATGTTTTTTACCTTCTGGCAACAAGCCTAACCGTGCACAAGCACATAGTACTCCCACATAAGTGACTTCATCCGGAATTAACTCACCTACCTCTACCAATTCATCAAATAGCCTAAGCCCATGTTTTGGGTCCCCATGTATCGACTGCCCCGAAATCATCGCATTCCAACACACCAAATTCCTAACCAACATTCTATCAAAATAACCTGACCAACATCCGTCTCCCACACTTACTATACATATCGATTAAAGCCGTGCCAATAATCAAACTCACATTCACCGACATCCGAATCATCGCTCCATGAACAGACCTCCCCTCTTTCAACCTACACGACCTCCCACAAGCCGTAACAACACAAACAACCGTCGTATCATTCCACTCACCACCCATCCCAACCATCCTCCTAAACAACTTCAACACATTCCCCGGACTCTTCCCATCCAAATACCCCTTCATCAACACATTCCACGACACCACATTCCTCTCACTCATCTTATCAAACAACCCATGAGCCAACCCCATATCACCAACCTTCACATACCCATCAACCATCGAGTTCCACGACACCAAATCTCTCACACGCATTTCATCGAATACCTTCCACGCAACCTCACTCATCCCACACCCTCCATACATATTAACCAAAGCATTCTCCACATACAAACATCTATCCACACCAACCTTCACAGCCTGCCCATGCCACTCCATACCCACCAACAACTCCCTCCTCTTCACACACATACTAATCAAAGGAGGAAAAGTATACCCATTAGGCTTAAACACCACCCCATCATCCCCAAGCATATTAAAATAAAAGCTCACAACTTTATCACTCAAAGAACATAAAGCATAACCTTTATTACAGTATTCACACAAAACGTATCTGGGTACTCAATATTTTTAAAAATAAGTAATGTGTAATCAAGATTACAAAAGTTTAACGAAAGCTTTAAAACTCTGCCTGCAAAAGATGGGTTTTGGAATAAACCTGAAGTTATGAAGTGGGTATGGATCTGATGCAATTGGGTCAAGGTTTGGCATTTGGGTATGAGGTTTAGGATTGTGTCTTTGATTGAAGGATTAGAGTGTGGTTGAGATGAATAATAATAATAGGTTCTTTTTGGGTTTGTTAGAAAAGATTGAGTTCTTGAGTAGCGAAGGAGCTCTCGCATGAACGATGGTGCCATTCATTTCAAGGTTATGGGTTGTTAATGGATGCTAAGTTGACATCTTTTGCTGCAGCCATGGATGGCTTCTTCTTGTTCTAGGTTTTGTGTGGAAACATATTTTACAATAAAAATACTTTACATTAAGTTTCAAATGAGCCGAGCAGCTCGCGAGCTACTCGAGATTGGCTGTGAAAAGCTCGAAACGAGCCGAGCCTTATTGAGCCCGAGCCCGAGCTCGAGCTTGGCATATAAAGCTCGTTAGGCTCGTCGAGCCTTAGTATTATATTTGTTTTATTAATATTTTATAATATTTACCCCATATTTAAAAATGTTTAGTAAACGAGCCGATTCGAGCTTTAGACTTATCGAGTTATTAAGCCTAAACGAGCTTATATTTATATTATTTTTATTTAATATATTAACTAATAAATACTAAATGATCCGATCTCGAGCTTGAGAAACTACCAACGAGCCGAGTTAGAGCTTTAAAAACAAAGCTCGAACGGAGCCAAGCTCGGGCTCTTATAAGTTAATCGAGCTCAAGCTTGAGTCTGGTCGTGCTCTGGCTCCGCTCTTTTGCACCCCTAAGTTATTCCTTCTATTTGGGGTTCTCATTTTGGGTTAATTGCCATCGCTTTATGTGGGGTCGCTACGGATGACTAACCAACTTGTTTTTTCCCCTTGTTGGATTTGTTTTTGTAGCCGGTTGCGTTTTGGGTTGTGTGTCGGGTAGGATTTGTGATTTGGGTTGTGTTTCGGTACCCACTGGTTTGGAGCCGACATTTCCCACCCATCGGACCTAATTTGATTGTACGAGTCGAACTACTTAACGAGTCGGTACATGGCTAAAATTTTTTAAAAAGATACTAGAAATCTTGTATAAAATATACAGAGAAGATGAGAGGAATGTGGGGTGTAAAACTTTTGAAAGTGTTTAGTTTACACAATGGTTTTAAAATTAAAATTATTTTATTTTTGGTTAATTATCACAAGCATCAAGAGGGGGGGGGGGGGTCCTTCAACGGACAATTTTCAGGCTCCCAAACGGACAATTTTCAGGCTCCCACGCCCACGGTCTCCTTCACGTTGCTAATCCACACCTCTTATCGCGCCCTGTTATGGCAGTGTGCACACGGGGGCAAGATTGATGTGGCACACCCACGCCTCTATCCACACACCATAACACATACCCTAAGTTATAATATTGTAAGTCTAAATCCTAATATTGTAACCAAGAAAAAGATTTATAACTTTTCTAATTTGTTTGTCGATATTTAAGTTGATGTAACTTAAGAAACGAACTATGGGAATTATGCATCGAGTGTTTTAAATTAAACAACAATTGAAGCGTGTTTTGATGAGGTCCATGAGGACGAATATGAATCGAAATAATTCACTCTACATATATGCACATCATGCAAACAAGAACTTCAAGTGGTACTATCCTCCAACTTAAATGCCAAAAGAATTGTAGGAGAACAACAAGACTCATTCAACGATTATTTATCATTGTCTTTTGTTCTTACATTCAAATTGTGTTAAAATGTTAAAATATCTATATGGTAACATTCAATTCTATAAAATGGGTCTACATAATTTGGTTTGGGTAACTATTATATTTTTGTTCTATTGTAAGTTCTATAACATGTTGCATAAGATATTGCAGAGTTTTGGGCTAATCAAGTTGGGCTCGTGATTAAAGAAGTCATTGCTGATGGGAAGCGGATGGACGGCCCAAGAGAAGAAGCCCAAGAACGTGTTGTAGACTGAAGGCCCAGCTGATGGATTATAACAAGTTGAGGATTGCCAAGCTGGAAATCCCCGAAGCTAATGAATGGTCGAGATCAAGATATTATGTGTTTCTTCAGTTTGATCCAACGATTGTCATTGGCTCGGTGTGCTTTCTCCCAAGCCTCTTCTTTGGCTATATAAATCCTTGTCTTAGATGTTACGAGTTTAGCTTTCTTATTATCTGATTGTCTCTTTGTTTTACTACTCTCTCTCGTCTAAGTAGATTAGGGTTTTCATTGAGTCTGATCATATACATCTTGTGTTTGATCCTGTCCAGTGTTTTGTAATCTGTTGATAGGTATTGAGAGTTTGTTGTTAAGAGTATTTTGTATTTCAGAGTCTTTGTTTAGATCTGTTGAGACTTGTTTAGATCTGTTTAGTTTGATTCTTTTGATTAATAAAGTTTTGAGATCATCTGGTATCATGTTGTATTTGTAACATAGTATCAGAGCTCTAGCTTTGTTGTTTGGTCTTGGTTATCTTCTTCCGCTGATATTAGGGTTTCTCTGGGTTGATTGAAGGTGATTGTTCATCTTTTGTTGATTGATAGTCCTGGTGTTCAGTTCTTGGAACGAATATGGTGTAGATATGTTTGAACAGATCTAAGGTTGTGATTCTTGAAGATGTTAGCTGAGCATTGGGAATCAGATCTAGTCTCAAGATCTGTGGAATCAATTGGAAGGCATTTTTTCTTGTGCTCTCTAGTGTTATAACCCTAAAAGGTTATAGCATTACGAGTTGTTGGTGAACCCTAACTTGGGCTACTTGGTGAGATCTTTCCTGGACTTGTTTTTTAATATTTAGAGGCTGTCCTAAGGAGTCTGTGCCAGGGTTTGTATCCCTGTTTAGATTTAGGGTTTGTCTAGAGGTTTTAGGTGGCTCCTGTACTAGGACCTGCACTGGCACCTTTTGAGTGATGAACCAGTGATCTGGAACACCAGTACAGCTTCGCCGTGTGTCTTTTATTCTTGTTTGATTGATTGATTGGTTCCTGTTTGTATCTGTTTTGTGAAGGTGTGTTTTCTCTGTGTGTGATCTGGTGTTTGTGTATCTTGTTTGCTTTTAGTCATGGTTAATGAAAATGCAGGACAAGTGGAGGGGGTCAGGGACAGGATCTAGTAGATCCCAATAGGGCTATTGTTGATCCTGTTACTCTGGTAAATAAAATTGATGCTGGTGACCCTCTTTACCTTCACCCTACTGATTCTACAAATCTGACTATTGTGAGTATTAAATTGTAAGGTACTGATAAGTACAGTGTATGGTCTAATGCAATGATCTTAGGTTTTCAAGTTAAAAACAAACTAGGATTTATAAATGGAGAATGTGTGAAACCTATTGATGATCATGTGTTAGCTAGGCAATGGGATAGGTGTAATTCTATTGTGCTTACTTGGATCTTAAATTCTATGTCTGAAGAGTTATATCTTGGACAAGTTTTCTCTAAACTTGCTAGTGATGTTTGGAAAGAACTAAAAGAAACATATGATAAGATTGATGGCTCTGTGGTGTTTGATTTGTATCAAAAAATTAATAGTTTTCATCAAGATGGTACTTCTGTTTCTGAGTATTATCAGAAGCTAAATGTTATGTGGAAACAGTTGGATCAAATACTCCAACTACCTCCATGTACTTGTGATGCTTCTAAAGACTTTAATAGTCAAATGATCAAACTTATGCAATTTCTTATGGGACTGGATAATTACTATCAAACTGTTAGGACTAACTTGTTAACTAGGGAAGTTTTGCCTTCTGTAAAGGAGGCTTACTCTATTGTATCTAGAGAAGAGTCACACAGAAATTCCAGTGGTCAAGGTAAGAAAACTCAAACAACTATGGGTTTTCTTGCTAAAGCTGATCAGTTTGATGAGTTTAATAAAATTTTAGTAATAAAACTGGTAATCAGTCTTCTTTAAAATGTTCTCATTGCAATAAGAATGGTCATTTGGCTGAAAAGTGCTTTGAAATTATAGGGTATCCTTCTTGGATGAGATCAAGGGGGAATCAATCAAAAAGGGAAGGGTTGGTTCTAATAGTAGTAACAATGTTAATTTGGATCCTAACTCTTTTGTTCCTTCTTTGACCAATGAACAACTTTCTAAACTATTGAGTCTGTTGAATGAAAAAACTAAAGAAAGTCCATAAAGCTGCAATGTTTCAGGTAGTTTTTTATGTGCAAATGTCTATGGTAAACCTGTGTTTGGTTTTGCAAGTCATGTAGGGAATAAGATTAGAATTGGCTGGATTGTAGATTCAGGAGCTAGTCAACATATGGTTTCTAATGATGTTGAATTAACTGATTATGTTGAAGTGTCTGATTTAAACATTCATGTTAATCATCCTAATGGAACTAAAGCTTTAGTAACTAAAATTGGCAATGTTAACTTAGCTAATGGTGTGGTCTTAAAAGATGTTTTGGTTGTCCCTGGATACAAGGTCAACCTTATTTCTGTGCATAAACTTGCTAGGATAATAAGTTGTATGTTGGTTTTGATGAGGATACCTGTTATATACAGGACCAGTTAACCAAGATCACCCTGGTGACTGGTAAACAACTTGATGGTTTGTATCTATGTGGAAATACATGTTTAAATACTAAGGTGTGTTTCAATTCTGAATTATTTGAGATATGGCATGCTAGATTAGGACATCCATCTGATCAAGCTGTTAATACCCTTAAAACTAAACTTAACTTAGGAAATCATGATAAAAGTCAACCCTGTGAAACTTGTCATAGAGCCAAACAACATAGAGAACCCTTTCCACTAAGTGAACATAAATCTACACAAGTAGGTAAACTTGTTCATTTGGATGTGTGGGGTCCTTATAAGTTGTTAGTAGGGATGGCTTTCGGTATTTTTTGACTATTGTTAATGATTATTCTCGGGCAGTTTGGGTATATTTACTTAAAAGTAAAACTGAAGTCTTTGAAAATATTAAAGATTTTTTTTAACATTATTCAAACTCAGTTTAATAAACAATTAAAATGTTTTAGAAGTGATAATGGCCTTGAATTTGTTAATAATCAAATGTCTGGATTTTGTAAGGACAAGGGGATAATTCATCAAACCACTTGTGCCTATACTCCTCAACAAAATAGGATTGTTGAGAGGAAACATAGGCATCTTCTTAATGTTGCTAGAGCTATGTTATTTCAGAGTAATATTCCTATTAGGTTCTGGTCTGAATGTGTATTGACTGCTGCTTATCTTATAAATAGGACACCTTCTGGAGTACTGAAAGGAAAAACACCTTATGAGTTATTATATGGATTTGAGCCCTTTCTAGATCATTTAAAACTGTTTGGGTGTCTGTGTTTTTGTACTATATTAAATGATTCAGATAAGTTTAATAGTAAAGCTGAAAAGTGTGCTTTTATAGGATACTCAAATGAGAAAAAAAGATACAAAGTATTTAGTCTTGATAGCAAAACTATTGGCTATTCAAGAGATGTTAAATTCTTTGAAAATTGTTTTCCTTTTAAAGAAAATAAAATTTTTGAATCATTTGATTCTAATCCTGAAAAACATGTTAATAGTTTAAACTTTTTTGATACTTTTGAAAACACAGACTCTCAAATTTTTTTTGAAGTAAATGATCCCAATGATGAGGGAAATGGTTTAGGTAGGTTAGATGTGGGAACACATGAAGGTATGCAATCAGATAGTAAACCTGTTGTTGATGACTTGGCTAGTAGACAGCAATCAAACATCAGGGACAATGACACTGATAGGGCAGACCATGTGACTACTACAAATGATAACCAAGTAAATTCTGAGGGTGATACTTCAGAGTCTGGTGGTCCTAGTAATGTTAGAAAGTCAACCAGAAATACTGTTTTTCCTTCAAAATATAATGAATATGTTGTAGAAGGAAAGGTGAAGTATGTTATTGAAAAGTTTGTCAATATGAACAATTTGTCTTTTGAGTCAAGGTTTTTTGCTTCCACTTTGTCTAAAAGTTATGAACCTAGGAATTTTACTAAGGCTTATAGCAGTCCAGAATGGATTCAAGCCATGAATGATGGGTTAGAAGCCTTAAATAGAAATGATACTTGGATTATTGTTGATACTCCCAAAAATAAGAATATTTTGGGATGTAATGGATATATAAAATCAAGTATAGGGCCAATGGTGAGGTTGAGAGATATAAGGCTAGGTTAGTTGCAAAAGGCTATAGTCAAAAAGAGGGGATTGACTTTGATGAGACATTTGCCCCTGTTGTGAAGATTGTCACTGTTAGATGTATTGTGTCTATGGCTGTATATAATGATTGGAGTCTTTATCAGTTAGACATAAACAATGCTTTTTTATATGGTGACTTAAATGAGGAGGTGTATATGAAACTTCCTGAGGGGTTTGGTAACAAAAATGATAACAAGGTGTGTAAACTTAAGAAATCTCTTTATAGTTTAAAACAAGCACCTAGAATGTGGAATGAAAAACTTGTGAATGTGTTATTTGAGTTTAGCTTTCAAAGAAGCAAATGTGACCATTCTATGTTCTTTAAGTGTTATAATTCTGTATGTGTTATCCTTCTTGTCTATGTGGATGACATAGTTGTTACTGGAAATTCCTTTGATGAAATTGAAAAATTAAAACTATGTCTTAAGTCTAAATTTTTGATAAAAGACTTAGGAAAGTTACAAGATTTTTTGGGAATAGAGGTTATAAATGAAAATGATAGCCTGGTATTAACTCAAAGAAAATATTGTATTGATTTGCTTGCTGAATATGGCTACTGGCCTGTAAACCTGTAAATGTTCCTATAAAACAGAATCATGTTATTACATCTTTAATAACAAATGAATCTGAACCAGTTAGTAACATTATAGGTTATCAACAATTAATAGGGAAATTAATTTATCTCTCTCACACCAGGCCTGATATTTCCTATAATGTGCATTATTTGAGTCAAAACATGCATAGTCCTTTAAAGGGTCACTTGAAAATTGCCTTTAAATTACTAAGATATTTGAAACTTTCTCCTGGTAAGGGAACAAGGTTCAAAAAATCTGAACAATTGGATATAGATGCATATTCTGACTCTGATTGGGCTAAATGTACAAATTCTATGAAGTCTGTTACTAGTTTTGGTGTTTTTTTTAGGAGGTAACTTAGTTTCGTGGAAATGTAAGAACAATCTACTATTTCCAGGTCTTCAGCTGAAGATAAATACCGTGCTATGTGTGTTGTTACTTGTGAAATAATGTGGATTAAGAATATATTGGAAGAGCTTAAAGTATTTGTTAAAATACCTGTTAGCATTCATTGTGACAATGATGCTGCTATTTCAATTGCCGAAAATCCTGTTTTTTATGATAAAACTAAGCACTTTGAGTTGGATCTCTACTTTCTTAGAGATCAGATTAAAAAAGGTGTTATCAAACCTGTGGCAGTAAGTACCAAGGATCAAGTTGTAGATGTGTTTACAAAAGGGTTGTTAGCTGCTGCACATGAGTCTTTGTGTAGAAAGTTATGTCTATTTGACCCATTCGGACAATGGAATTGTGGTGGGGGGGGTGTTAAAATGTTAAAATATCTATATGGTAACATTCAATTCTATAAAATGGGTCTACATAATCTGGTTTGGGTAACTATTATATTTTTGTTCTATTGTAAGTTCTGTAACATGTTGCATAAGATATTGCAGGGTTTTGGGCTAATCAAGTTGGGCTCGTGATTAAAGAAGTCATTGCTGATGAGAAGCGGATGGACGGCCCAAGAGAAGAAGCCCGAGAACGTGTTGTAGACTGAAGGCCCAGCTGATGGATTATAACAAGTTGAGGATTGCCAAGCTGGAAATCCCGAAGCTAATGAATGGTCGAGATCGAGATATTATGCGTTTTTTCAGTTTGATCCAACGATTTTTATTGGGTCGGGTATGCTTTCTCCCGAGCCTCTTCTTTGGCTATATAAAGCCTTGTCATAGATCGTTACGAGTTTAGCTTTCTTATTCTCTGATTGTCTCTTTGTTTTACTACTCTCTCTCGTCTAAGCAGATTAGGGTTTTCATTGAGTCTGATCATATACATCTTGTGTTTGATCCTGTCCAGTGTTTTGTAATCTGTTGATAGGTATTGAGAGTTTGTTGTTGAGAGTATTTTGTATTTCAGAGTCTTTGTTTAGATCTGTTGAGACTTGTTTAGATCTGTTTAGTTTGATTCTTTTGATTAATAAAGTTTTGAGATCATCTGGTATCATGTTGTATTTGTAACAAATTGTATGTAAAACATGTAAAACACTTTGAAGGCACATAAAACACTTCTATAAATGTGTAAGTGTAATGTCAATGTACAAAACAACCAAAGAACGCCCATAAGCAGTGTATACATCGTAAGGTCTCCAACAAAGACCAATAAATGGTTAAACGCATACAATATTAAGCATATGCACACTTTAGTTACATAACACCATACAATATTAAGCATGTGTACACTTTTGTTACATAGACGACTGTCAGATAATAACTCATATTGTCACTGTGATAAATGACACTTCTGACTATCACTTTCATTACTTAGGGTAATCTCACTCTAACGGAAAATCGACTGGTTTTTATTCCAAACATAATATTGTAATTTGTTTTGAAATGACATAAATGAAAGTTAAGAACACATAAAGTTAGTTTTCCGCTTGAGTGAGATTACCCTTAGCAATGGTAGTGAAAGTTATGAGTGTTAGCGGTCACATGGTTAGTACAATTTTATTATCAAGCGACATGACATGTTTTGGATTATTAATATCCAATTTACCTTTGTCTTAGTAACTGTACTTAGTATCATCAACTATAATTTTTATTGTAAGTATACAACATTTCACCAAATAATGATAGATATGATGTGTGGCCTGATGTGTCTGAAAGAACATATATGATTCAGTGCATAAATTCCTATATTTGTAATTGTTTATTGCAAATTCATCTAGAATTAGTTAATTGTTTGTGTTTTGTTATTTTGTAGGTTCTGAAGAGCAAATGAAGGGTTCTCACATCAGAAATGAGCATTTAAGAAGAAAATGAGAAATTGTTTAAAGATTAGAGTACGACACGTACTGGAAGATGACAAGTAAATAAGCCCCGACAGCGGCCCCCAATGTGTTAATGAGAGTGCGACCTATACCCCTTTAATGATAGTACGAGTCGTACTAGACTCGAAACTCTAGATAACACTTATGAATAAAACATAACGACTTGAAACCTTAGAGGATGAATATTGGTGACTGTAGAAGCGAAAAAGAGGTTGTTTAGAGTTGTGTAACTATATTGAAAAGCAAAGGAGCATCAGGATCGTAGATCTAACATACAGGAGATCGTATTCATGATTCTCACTGAGTTTGACACTTTTAGTTTATGTGCTTTTGTTCTAAATCATGTTTTCAATGAATTCTAGTTGTTTGTCTTTTATTATGACTAGCAAATCGTCTTATAGCTAGTTAGGTAGGATGAATTCTAGTACTTGTTAACTTTGGATGTTTTTGTTTATAAAAATGTGATTTATTATGGTTGTAAACTGCTGATCTTGTGATGTGTATGATTGCGTGTTGAGTATTGATGTGGATGATCTAGGCCTTTCCATGATGTTATGCATGCTAGGTCTAATTAATATATCTTTGAGTTATTTGTAGGTTCCTAACTTAGAGCTTGATGTCCACTTGGAAATAGATACACTTGTTTTAAGGGTTGGTAATGCATACGAGCTACCTGTGGAAAGGGTATGAATAAAAGGATATGGAAATTAGTTGAGTTTTTTGATAAAATGGTAGATTTTTCCAAACATTTTGTGCCTTTGGTAGGTGTCAGAGCCCGTTTTAGAAAAATAGGAGTTCCGCAATCTTAGATTGCGGAATTGATGAGGTGTACAGCTGACTTGGCAAGGGACGATGAGGTGTACAATATTACCTCTCCTAATATTATAATTGAATAATGTATTTTATGATATAATTTTACAACCATGTAAACTCCTGCAACATAGCCCTATGTAGTAGCCTCCACTCACCAAGTTCCAATGTGCTTTTAAATAATTTACATTTTATTATCATCTCATTTTGAAACATAATTTTCTATCTTCTCCGGCCAATTTTTACACCCATTTCGACTGCTTCTCAACAGTGATGTCGTTTCCACATCCAGGTCCGTGACTCCTCATCCCATTCTATATACAGATCTATGGCTTTTCATTAGTTCGAACCCGGCGAAGGCACCACAACGTCGTTGATTTTTGTTTAAATCCGGTTCAATCGCCGACCGTTTTTGCCGGTTCAACCACTCAACCGCTTCCGACCGGCCGGTTTCTTTGCAAACGGTTCAAAGGGTCATGACCGGACTGGCGGCACCGACGATCTCCAGTCAAACCGGAAGTCTTCACTTGAAGGAAATCTTGCAATCTAAGATTGCGGGATTGGGATTCAGCCTCAATAATTATTCAGCCGAGTTCCGCAATCTTAGATTGCGGAATTGGCCTAGTCATCGTTCCACGTCACAGCCAAACACCACCACTCTTGTACACCTCATCGTCCCTTGCCAAGTCAGCTGTACACCTCAGCAATTCTGCAATCTAAGATTGCGGAACTCCTCTTTTTCTAAAATGGGCTCTGACACATACCAAAGACACAAAACTTTGATAAAAATCCACCATTTTATCAAAAAAACTCAAATTAGTTAGGGTTTGCTTTAAATTGATCTTGATAAATAGTAATTTTCACTGTTCATTAATGTATTTATTAATCAATAAAGAAACTATAAAGCACAAGGGATTAATAAATTAACTACCTACTTAAGTACTTAAGATCAAGTTATTTGAGTGTGTTTATAACTTGAATATTTCGAGATTTCGTGGTTAACCTAGTTGGGGGTATTGGTCTTTTAGCGCTTCACACCTCATTTTATTTTGTGTTAAAATGAGCTTTTCATAAACACAACATTTAAAGCTTTTCAAATGACTAGAAGGATTATAATCTTAACCGGTTATCTTTTACATATACGGTTTTAATTCATTTATGTATGCGTTTATTTTAATATTAGTTTTTTTTACAATTCATAAAATACATCAATTAGATATTAAATTAAGATTAATGTACACTTGTTTGTTTACATATGTAGTTGAGTTTTTAGATGTTATTACTATTAAAACTAGTCTGTGCTGTTTTGATATTTATTTGTTGCTATTTGCACACGTTATGACCACATTGAAACACATCATATGAAAATGTTATTAAAAAACTCTGATAAACCCATGGTCTTCAACACACACAATTGTAACACATTTCTTTGATACTAAAGGATGTTAAAACGTCTGCCATGAAAGTTAAAGTAAAAAAAACATTATGCTCATCTATATCTATATATATAATAAAAGAAAGCCATTTTAATGACATGGCATTTAAGGAGGCATTCTTCTTTTTTAGTGTGCCATGTGTCATGCCATGTGTCAAATTAAAAAAAAACAAATAATAATATAAAACCTAATCTACTAAAATTAAATTGAATTATTTTAGGAAAAAAGAATTTAAAAACAAATTTAAATTTTTCTCTCTTATGTTTCCTTCCATAATTTTTAAACGTTAATATCTTTTATATACGAGATTTTTTAAAAAAAAATTACACCAAATTAACGAGCGTTTTATTATCTTTTCAACGAGTACCATAGTACTATATAAAAACGGAGAAAAAACGACTGTTTTTTTTGTGTGGTTTCGTTCATACAGGAAAAAAAACACAAATTGTTCAGGTAAATCATTAATCATGTATAGGCAAGTCACTAATTATGTTCGAATCAGTAAATATGAATTATATTTTCAACATGCGTTAGCATTGGAGTTATACATTGTTTTAGGTTAGATATTAATATTATAGTTATACATTGTTTAAGGTTAGATGTTAACATTGGAAATACATTTTTAATTGTTTTAGGTTAGGTGCTACCCGAAGCTTTCCTGCATGTAACTGTAAAGCACATCATTTTATTTCATATGTAAATTTAATATGTCATAATAGATTTCTCAACCCCGGGGCGTTCCCGGGGTATAATCTAGTTTACTTAAATAAATACAAAATAAAAACCCTAAACACAAGTACATGTTTTTAAGTTTATCGACACATCGTCTTAATGTGCTAGTAGACCTTTAGTTTTGACACCTTATCAAACTCACCAGCTACAACTTAAATGGAAATAGTGAAATCAAAATAAATCAAGAACTTGATTGTGACTTCGTGACTTCGTCAACAACTGAAATACAACATGACTATATTTATACTTGATAAATAATTACATGGTTGATTGGTTGCGTGTGAGTCCAATATTTTTTTTTCCCATCTCTCTTATTTCACTCCTTCATTTTAAACTTTGATTGCTTTATTATTTAAAGTATGTATATATAATTTCAGTTATATTTTATCTCAAAATGTCATTTTAAAATTTTTAAATATTCATTATTAAATATTTATTATTTTTTCTATTCAACTAAGGTAACACATGTTTCTAACCTAGTTATAAACTCTTTTTTCACATAGACGATCATGGCAAATAGCCAAATAAGAGGATGAGGGTTGGATAATTACTTTATTTTCTTAGTGTTTTTTTTTAATAATAAAAAGTGGTATAATTGTGGTCATCTTATCATAAATTACCAAACTCGTAATTTTAGTAATAAATTACCAAAAAGTATGATTTATCACACGATTTTAGTAATAAAATTACATGCATCTATGAGTTTTGGTGGAGGAGATGTGTCGAATTGTTTACATAATTATTACTATATTGTTCACCACAACAAAAACTGCCTATTTTAAGAAAATAACTGTTTTTGGGATGATCTAGACCGTCTAAGCTAAGCAGTTATTTATAAGATTTAATCTGAACCGTAATAAATAGGCGGTTATCTTCAAAATTTGGCAGTTTCTCTTTTACAAGAGCAGTTAGGCAGTTTTCCCACTTTTCCTTGATTTTAGCCCTCATTTCCTTCCTCAGCCCCCTGTAAATACAACCCCTACTAGCCCCATCTGTCCTTCAACCTTCCTTTCAACAATAGTCCTAACCTTAATTGACCCTCCAATCAAACCGTAGAAGATTTTGATGCAGGTTTAAACTCAACTTTGTGGCGGTTTTCATGAAGTTTCGTATGCAGCGAGGAATTGGAGAATGTAGTGCTATTTGAGTACCATGGATTTTGTGTAAGGTCAGTTCACTTTGTTTGATTACACTCTTTTGTGCTTTTTTTTTTTCAATTTTTCTGGTTGTATGATAAGAATTAAAGCTAACTTTTTTTTAGAATCATGGCAGTTTTGGATGGTCTTATTGCAATCAGATACTTGATGTTAGGTCAGAACTGTATACCATCACCAGGTATCTTCGTCTTTTCGACATTGATTATTATTTCTTACCTTTTGTTGGTGAGTGTGTTAAGATCCAACAACTATTAGAAGAGGATCGAACGTTCCGACCAGATTCCGGCAACTGCAGTAAAGTTGATTTATAATATTAATCTAGACTTTGTTTTGATTTTTGTTTACCGTCTTGAGTTAAAAACAGAATATATCTGGTGTCTTATTAAACCGATTTTGAGTGTGTTTAATATGGTTTGCATTGTTTAAGCGTGTTTGTCTTATGAGGCGATTTAGTTAGGTGATCTAATTTATATGTGTTTTTTGGTCTTAATCAATTGAAAAATCAGAAATTTATGTGTGTTTTTGGCTGACTGCTGTGTTTTTTTCTACTTCACGATTTCAACTTTTGAAGACTATTAAAGAGAGTTTATCTTGAATATCATGTTAGGGTTGATAGTAACTTGAAAACGTTTAACAGGTTGTGCTGCAACCTGTTTAAAATTAGAGCTTTAAAAATAACATGTTCAACCATGTTAGGGTTGAATTACATGGATTAAGCTTGCACGGGTTAGGGTAGAGTTTATATACCCGATTAACTAAACGGATTGTTTTATTGGTTTAGCCAACCGAATACAAATTACTACCACTCTATATATGTTGAAGATTATTTTTTGTTGCAGCAATTTGGTTAGTGACGAGGACGGATTTGACAGAGACGCTAGTGTTTTATGAGATCATTTGATAAGTGTATGAGATCATAAGAACATGTCAACTAGAGCTTCTTTCTACTACAATTATATATGTTGGATGGTTGGGCTTGGTGCTGCCATGCCGCCCGATAGTTACTGATGCACTCGGGCAACTATTAATAGAGTATGCGAAACAGGTTTATAATTCACAATTGCAGCACCTCAAGTTAAATCCTAGAGATTTTCTTTTGCTTTAAATACGGTTGTGTATTTTACTAATTTTTGTCCAGACCTATAATATTTTATAACCGTCCCCGGCTGCTATCTGGAGGTTTTTATGGTGGTCAGGAACCATTTCTGTTCATGTACTTGTAGATCAGAACAGAGACGATTACTCTGTAAGTAACAAAACTATCCTCTGAAAAGTTCATTTATCTATTTAGTCATGAACAGTTATTTTGGGTTGAATTGCTAAAATACAGAAGGGTTTTGCTAAACATAATTCTAGGCTTGAGCTTGGCGCCTTGGCACTAGAACAGTAGGTTAAGCTCAAATTAGATACATGTGTTTAAAGGTTCTCCTAACCATATTTTCTAGGCCTAGGGCTGCAAGATAGCCAGCTCAAGCTGGATAGGGCTTGAGCTCGCACTAGAACATTAGACTAAGCTCTCAAAATCAGCTTGATAGCTCGATGATGTTGGATGCGAAACAGGTTTATAATTCTCAATTGCAGCACCTCAAGGTAAATCCTAGAGATTTTCTTTGCTTTAAATATGGTTGTGTATTTTACTATTTTTTGTCCAGACCTATAATATTTTATAACCGTATCTTTCCGTGTTATATATAATATAACTTGAATATTTATCAAATTAATGTAGGATAAGATAGACCGAGTACTGCAGGTCTGGTCTGGTCTGGTCTGGTTGTGTAACCGGTCGAACCGGGTTTTGGTCCAAATAGGCTGCATTAATAAAGGCATGTCAAATGGGCTATATTTGTTTTTATGATGGCGATACAGTGGTAAAACATGTGTATACTCCTAGCTGTTCTTGACTTGTACATACATTTTTCTTCAACCCTGTGGACTCATGAGAAAGCATACATAGTTACATACAATCCAATTTGAATGGATTGCTGCTACTTTCTTAGCATTGTTGAAAAATAGTTAAATTTACATGATGTTGTATGAAAATTAAACACAAGATTATTATCACTTTTGAATAATTTACTTACTCTATTTGTGTGAATTTTTATGGTTAGCAACTATGGAGTTGCAGAAATAACATGGAAAAATGGTCACCCGACTATGCATGAGCTTGGACCAATGAAACACCATAATCTGTTGTATCATACTACAACATTTTACAACGAAATTCAAAATCAAGAATTTTGTTCAAGAAGCAAGTCAAAATCTGGCAAGAACACATAAAGCTCTAATGTTGTGTCTTCTAGCGCGAATTGGGTCAATACCGCATGCGCGAGTTAACATAAAGAAGCTGCCCAAACCATCTGCTATTGTCCATGAACAATGTGTATGAAATTTGGGTTTGCAAGACGAAAAATTAGTAACATAAAAGATAAAGACACTACAATGATGACATGACCTTTTCACGGCTTCACCCGACTCTAATCAAATCTCATCAATACGAATCGGTAAAAAACTCAAAACTTTATGAAAAAATAGACCGCTGATTGCTGCTCACTGTGTTGTGCAGCTTGTATGCGATGAAGACGCGATTCTTGGTTAAGGAAACTAGTAGATTTAAATATGAAGCAACGTAAAATAAACCAAATTTGATACCGGAATATTCGGTTTGATAACCTGCTACTAATTCTTCTTCTGCTTCTGGTAAATCAAAAGGTATGCCTGTTAGGTAAGAGGATAACAAGTTACAAATTCTGTCTCGGTAGGACATGTATCTCTACTCGTACGCTGGAATTTTCTCATCATGGTTCTTTTATTGGTTTTCTACACTTATCTTTTTCACGAGACTTTTTTGCTATGGAGGCAGACCGGGTGAGAGAGATCCCGGATCTGAATCTTCCGCTTGAAGAAACTAACCAAGAAAATCCTATTTCTTCCTATTGCTTATGTTGTAGAACAAGCAACTTTGCCGAACCAATGGAATAGATTCAGGAAGAGAACAAAACAGGAGAAGTTTTTGCTTTTTACGCCTCATTTCCCTCTATCCGAAGTAGCAGATGCAATTCCCACATCCGCTCGAGCTTCCTATAGTAGCTGCATGAATCAAAGCGGATACTGGAGTGGGACCCTCCATAGCATCGGGTGACCAAGTATGCGATCCTATCTGTGCAGATTTCCCAGCAGCACCAATAAGAAGTAAAATACTTCCTTTCAATGCTTCCTCCATGCCTCTAGTACTGTAATAAGAGGAAAGCTCTAGAGGAAGAATTCTAAATCCTATTACATCTATAAGATAGAGAGGTAAAGTCCTTCTAGGAGAGTGAAGCAACGAAGCTGGAAGTAAGAACTCTAAACTTTCTCTTTAGGTATCCCCCTCCGTACCCTGAAGCCACGTCCCAGCGGATGCTGAAGTAAGAAATCTAAACTTCCGCTCGAGCTTCCTATAGTAGCTGCATGAATCAAAGCGGATGCTGAAGCCACGTCAGCATCATACTAACGGAGTTAGCCTCCGTTAGTTTGGGTCTGTTGGTTTCCAATATGTCGAAAGTTGGGAACAATATTGGTGATTTTCGTAGTTGGGACTGTTATTTGCCAATAGTCAATAGTTGGGATTATTTATTTTCCATTATTCCTTATTTTAAATGGGTGTCATTATAATTTTAAACCAAAATTAAATTTATTTCAGTGTTTGCTATTATGCAGAAGTGTAGTTAAATGTTTGGAATGGTAGAATCATCCTCGTAGAGCTGGAAATTGCTACAAGTAATGTTACTACAACATGTGGGATTGATGTTAAACTATGACATTAGCCTTTCAAAAAAATTGTAGTGAATTATTTTCTTTTTTATTTACGAATTACCTCACAGTTGAATAAGATGCTATCGGAATCTTGAAATCTTTAATATAACACATGGTTTGAATGTTTTAAATTTGAAAACCGTCCCATCGGACGGGTATAATACTAGTTGGGTCTTGTGGCTGAAGCAACTTTTACTCTTAAATCTAGGGTTAGTGAACGAACCGAATAAATACGAACAATGCTTTGTTTATGTTTGTTTGTCAAGAAAATAATGTGTTCATGAACTGTTCTTGACTACTTACCGAACGAGTTTTCTTGTTTATGTTTGTTTGTTACTTTTAGGTACTAGACAAAAGTGAGTTTAAAAAATACAAATGAATGTTCATAAATACAAACACAAACGAACGTTCATAAATACAAATAAACACAAACGAATGTTCATAAATTCAAACAAATACAAACGAACGTTCATGAAACACAAACAAGCGTTCATGAACATAAATGAACACAAACTATCATATATTGAATTTTGAATTAAATCAGTATTTTTCATCACAATCATTACATGAATCCATCTAAAATATACTAACTCAATTATCTAAACATACTTGACATAATCTTGATAATATAATCCTATTTTAATATAAAATAATGTCCCAAAACGACACAAAATTATCATCTTAACTTAAAGTACCCATTTCATCCAAATAAAAAAATAAAAAAACTTGAAGTCTTCATTTAATCCGACCAAAATAACAGTTAATCAAAATAAATGAAGTAATACTAATACGTAACACACTAGCTAGTATGTATTAAATAATCTATTACCACGAATGTTAAATTACTTAAATTAAAAATAAAAGTTAAAGAACCTAATTATGAACTATCAAACATAAACGAACACCTTACCGAATGTTCACGAACATAAATGAACGACGCAACCTCTGTTCATGTTCGTTAATTTATTAATCGAACGAACACATACGAACTTCCTGCCAAATGATTCACAAACTGTTCCTTAAATGTTTGGTTCGTTTGCAGCCCTACTTAAATCTTAACAATAATGGATTTGTGCGGTGTTTTCACTAATTAATTTTTGTGATATAATTTTCTTTCCCTGTTACACTGGAAACGTTTTCGTAATCTAATTAAATAAGGCATTATTAATGTTAGAAATACAAAGAATGTGGCCCCCAAATAATACTTTTTTATAGGTGCAACTTCTCATGTGTTGAAAACTCACAATCAAACACACTTCAACACGACGCAAAACATGTGACCAACAACAAATTGACTCATTACTAGCTCACCCCAATCTTATATCAATCTCATTCTTCCTTTTATCAAATGTGACAATTCATGATGATCAACAAATTAATCTCTTCTATACGTTCATATTTCAGTCTACGCGTCACAAGGGCATTCGAGTATGGGTTTGAGGACGACAAGTCATGTTGCGTGTGCCTATTAAGGTTCGAGACAGCTAGAGATCAAGAAAGACGTGTGCTTGCTTGCGGGCATGAGTTTCACAAGGCGTGTGTCAATAAGTGGTTTGATTTTTGCCGAAAAACATGTCCGATTTGTCGATTTTCGGTGGAGGCTGAGGAAGTGAAGGCCCAGAAATGTGATGACTTCACTGATGAAATGGTGATATGGTTTTCTTCTTTTCATGTTGCTGGGTATATTTAGAGAAAGGAAAGTAAAGGGAGTGAAATAATGATACATGAAATTGTAAGTACCACGATGAAACATTTTGTATTAACGTACGAGTTTAAAAACAACCAATTGCATACTTGCCTTTTGTAGAAATATAAACAAACTAGTAAAATTCGTTAGCGCGTTGGAGCGATAATTCGTGAGTATCGGCCCGTTACAGTATCGATATGGTACAGGCATTCGGTATTAGCAATCGAAAGAGAAAACCTAAAAAATAATGTCGTGATATGCCCAAGGATGTTGACATCTATTTTACATCGATTGAAAACCATAAAAACAAATATCAGTTACGCATTACATAATACTAATACCGGTATTAATATTGTTTGGTCAAATCGACATGGTATTGATATTGTTGGGACAATATAAGTTCAGTTTGTCGTGGTACTAGTATTGTACGAGCACTCATTATACTTTACGATACAGAAAGATATTGTATTGCAAATACAACTCCAATTTCAGCAAAGTTGTACGTAGATAACAGTAAGCATGTTGCAACAATATATTTGGAATTTCAGAAAGAAATACATTATATTATCACAATAACGAAACAACGTCAATTTTAAAAAAAATCTAAACGCTAGGGTAAATTTTTTATATAGCATGTATATTGGTGCTTTGATTACTTGTACATTACTACTCATTACTCATAATCCGTATATCAAGACGAAAATAAAATAAGATGTCGCAATGAAATACTTGAAGTTTTATAAAACTTAGCAAGTTAAAAGTCATAAGAGAAAAGCAAAATATGCTCAAAATTAGTTATAATAATAAAAAAAAATTTTGGAAGGTGTAACCCAATCGACAGACAACCCCTCAACTCGAGTTCGAATCTCTACCCACGCACCGGTGTCCACTTTGAAGTTATCTCAAACCGTTACAGGAATTTTTTTCGTGGTGTGCAGGATTCGAACTCAAGACCAAGCCGGGCGGGAACCCTCTTAGAGGTAAACCCTCTCACCTCTCCCCAGCTGGGCTGGAGGTCATTGGCAGTTATAATAATAAAATAATAAAAATAAAATTACAGACTTATATAAATAAATAAAATATTAGTAACTTAACTATTTTACGGGTATCCTTAATTCCTTATTGTGTATGTATACAATTTCAAGATAACTAGTATCATCCAAAATAGTATTTTGTTTTTAGTAATTGTTTTCTATCTTAAATTCTCTGCAAGGCCCTTTAATGCATTACTTAAAGGGTGTAAACGAACAAGCCGCTCATCAACTACTTTAAAAGCTCGAATTAAAACCGAGTTAAAAACAACTTCGGGCTTAAGTAAAAGTTCATTTAATAAACAAATGTGAGTCAAGAGTTCGTATTGGAGGTGTAAACGCATGAGCCGCTTGTGAACTACGCTTGACTCGATAAAAGCTTGAATTGAACCAAGTTTAAACAAGTTCAAACATAAATTGAACTCAATTTAAATAAACAATATCAACCCAAGTTTCATATATTGAGTTTAGATAAGCCCAAGAGCCTAAGCGAAACTATTATTAATAGCAATAATTTCTTTTATCTAAATATATTATACACATGTGTGTGTATATATGTATATATGTACGTATAATTTCGATAAAATATCATAACCTAAGGTTAAAAGTTATTTACAAGCGGTGCTAGCTTGAAGAGATATGGGCTCTAGCCTCTAGCTAGAGTCGATCAAATGGGCCTATGAAAAGTAAGACCAGTTTTTGAGTGGTTTGTGACCCGACTCATAGTCTCAAACTCTCTTGCTCTCATGGTTCAGGTCTTCAAGAAACCTTTTATTATTCTTCAATTTCATTCAAGTCTGTAAACAAATC
The DNA here is from genome assembly GCA_030844895.1 of Ambrosia x helenae. Classification (NCBI taxonomy): domain Eukaryota; kingdom Viridiplantae; phylum Streptophyta; class Magnoliopsida; order Asterales; family Asteraceae; genus Ambrosia; species Ambrosia x helenae. The sequence continues at coordinate 5,493 of JAUTDX010001419.1, read as the reverse complement.
GAATGAACGTCAACAAATCGAATGAACGTGAACACAGTCATGTTTGTGTTTGTTCAATAAGAAAATGGGTATGTGTGTTTTCGTTTGTGTTCGTTTGTTTAAACCTAGACAAATTGTTCAGAACATAAACGGATTCTTCATGAACATAAAGGAACACTAATGAACATAAACACAAAAACTTGAGTGAACATAACTTTATAAACATTAATGAACATGACTGAACAACCATAAACAAACACAAATGAACATAATTGAACAAACAAAAATGGATGCAATTCAACAATAATGAACACATACAAACAAGTATATTACATAACAATAATCCAATAACACATCAAAATTAGGGTTTATGCATACCAGCAATAAGTAGTTTATATATATGTATAATAAATCAATAATCATTTACCACAATCGGAAAACCCAATTTTTTGTTAATGTAATACCCAAACACTAATTGGTTATATTTATTTATATAAGTAGCTAGAAATGTCATTTTATGTTTATATTTACACAAATATAACTACTTATGTATTGATTAAAATTTAAATGACATAAACAAATAAACATACACGAACTTTCAAGAATTTAGATGAACGACCAAAATGTTTGTTCATGTTCGTTCATTTAGTCAATTCATGAACGTTCGGTTCGTTTACGGGCCTAACTTCACCTCTTCTTGGACATATTTGATTTAGAGGATTGATAAAGTGGAGAAGTGTAATACCCTCCCCTCCCAAAATCTATCTATACTTTCAGTAATAGGCGAGTCGTGAGTGACGTCAGAAAGTTGATGTGTCAACACCTTAGGCAGGCCACCAATGTCTGCGTGATGCAAAAATTGACGTCAGTAACCCCCTTAAAATATTCAGAAAAATACGTGGGCCACGTTAAAGCACCGCTGCTGTCCTCAACAGCGGTTCACAAACAAAGGATCTGCCGTCAAGCAGCAGATGTTAGCCACGTAAGCTGCAGCATTTAGGCCCTAAGTTTGAATTTTAAGGGGGGAATTTAAATTAACGTAGGGAAGCGTGTCTCATTAGCTCCTTATATATAAACACACAACAAACAATTCAGCCATTTCTAATATCAGCTTTCATTTTTTAAACCTAAACAAAGATTTGAATATTTCCCTCTTAAAAGCTATCTTTAAAAATCGTGTCGACGTCAATGGACGGTGAAGAAAAGCACGTCACTTTTCATTCGTGATCTGAATCCAGCCAAAGACATGTGGTACATGAAGGCTCGAGTAATTAGGAAGTGGAAGACAACCTATAAGTTGGAGGTCTATTCATTGATGAGCAGGTAAACTTTATACCTTGGTTTTCTCTCTTATTGATGAAGACGTCTTCTTTTCTGCATGCTTTTTACCGTCTGGTAAGCGATATATGCAGGGTGATAAGATTCAAGGTTCTGCCAGGGCACCTTTTATGCACGTTTTTGACAGTCAAATTGAAGAAGACGGTGTGGTTGTCTTGTCTAAGTTCGGTGTAGGTGAAAACAAGGACATCTACAGAGTTGTAGCTCATCAATTCAAAATAATTTTTTATCGTTGTACAACTGTGAAATAGGTTAAGGGTTGGGAAGGTGTGGAGTATGGTTTCAACTTCTTACTTTTTAACCAAATTCTTAACGGAGAAGCCAAGAATCTGTTGAGCGTTGTTTTGTATTTTATTCTTTACCTTAGTACAAGGTTTAACATTCAGTTTGGTTGAATGTTATTGCTTTAAACTTAATAGATGTTTCGTAAAATTGTCTGTTTTGTTTTACAGATGTTGTTGGAAGCGTCATCTAGTGTGGGGACTTGAACGTGTTTGGACGAGCTCCTAACAAAACCAAATGAATGAATCTTGATACTCAGGACCTTGAGTAAGGATTCCTTAAAATTGTTATACAGTTTTTTTCGAAAAGTGTTGTATCAATAGTTGTAAACAATCATTGTTTAGAATTGCAAATTTAATTTATGTAATAAATGTTATGAAGATGTTATTCTATGACTGACTGTTTTGAATCTCATGTGGAACACATTTATTAATGTAATAAATTGCAGCTGGATTAATGTTTTGCATCTATGTTTCTGTTGTTTTGTTGCAGAGGTAACGACTTTAAGATGTACAATTGTGGAACTCTTATGCAATACAGTTTAAGGAATTCATTTCAAAGATCACTGAGGAGCATGTACTGGCTGTTATCCAGCATGGAAGGGTTAGAGACTGGAAGGTAATTTGTGTTCCAGTGTTGTTATTTTAAAAACATATTAATATAAATGAAGTAAGTAAAGATATGTGTGTTGTGAAATTTTTAGAAAGAATTACAGTTCAAACCGATAAGTATGGATCTCGCCTCTTTCGCAATCAACTTATAGATGAGGTCTCTGACCTAAAGAGGATGTGCTATTTATTTATATTTGTATACGAAAGTTTACATTTGTCTTTCTTTTAGCTAAGAGATTTAATTGTTTTCGTTTTTATGTAGTTTGATGTTGAAACAAGAACAAGAGTCTGGTTTACTTCTCAGACTGTTCTTTCGTCCCAGACTGTTTATCCAACCCGTCAGGACTTCATAGTTGGAACACAGAAGAAGCTGTGTTGATGACTCACATGAGATTCAAGAGGTTTTTAATATTTTATTCGTACCTTTTATATGTCTTTAGTTTATTATATGTTTGTATTTTTTAAAAGTGTTTGTTGCATACATATATACTGTCTTTGCAGCCGATGTCTTATGTTGTCGTTGCGACTATAAAAAAGTGTTGAAGAAAGCTATGGTTGGTTTTATGCTGCCTGCCGCAAGTGTAACAAGAAAGTTTTAAGTAAGTCAGAGTATTGCAAAATGCTGAAGAAGTGTCTGAAGCGATTCTCAAATTGCCTGTTACTGCGTTGGTTTGTCGAAAATGCCATTGTGAATGTACTTCTGTTACACAAAGTATGTAAAGCAGTAGATGTATACACATTTTTTGTTTCAGATTTTTTATTTCATTTCATGCAGTTTTTTTAGATAAATTATGTTTTATTTGTTTTAGGTTCAAGTTGCAGATAAGGGTTCAAGATGAACCCGGTAGTGTATCATTTGTGATGTTCGATAAAGATGTTATGAGGCTCATTGGAGATGCTGCATGTGATATCAGGGAAAGGCAGTTGAAAGAAGGCGACACAAAAGTTTGCCGCATGAGTTGTCCCGAATCGTTGAACAGAAACTTGCTTTCAAGATTGATGTTTCTGATTACAATCTTACAAATGACTACCATGTGTACACTGTGGTCAAGATTTGTGATGATCCTGTTATAATTGAAGAGTTGGTCGACAGACATGAGAATGTATACGATAGTTCTGTCGAGGTGCTTATTCTAATTATTTTGTAATAAGCATTTATATTCTGTAAATTTTCAAATCTGTTATGTTTATTTGTATATGACCACTTTTTAGGTCACTCAGGAAGTTTGTGAAAATAAATCTGTAACCTTTCAGAATCTTCGCAAGTTGGGTTTCAAGTTACTCCTAGGTATTTATACCTTTGTGCATTTATGTCTAAGTTTTTTGTACAGCTTGTATTGTCATGTAACATTTTATTAGTTGTTTCGTGATTTGTTTGAAGGATGTTGTATGTGTTGATGCCGTTGTGGATACTCCCACAAGTCCTAATGGAAAAAGAAGTGTTGAAGATTGTGTTAATGTAAATGTTGCTGACCAAAGTTGTACACGCAAAAGATTGAAAAAGAAGACTGCTAGACTCAAAACTTAGAATTTTTATTAACGTATTCAGATGTGTGTTTAGTTTTTGAAGTTTGATGAATATATTTTAGTTAACAACTGTTGTTTAATATCAGTTGTGCAGTGGATGTAATGTTATTTTAATTTCACCTGTTATAACTTCTGTTATGCAATATCTGTTAAAACAATAGTGTCTCGAGTATTTTATAGTAGTTGAATATTAAATTTTGTTGATATTATTTCTTAAATATTTGTTACAATTAATAAACTTGACTTCATTCTTATTGTTATAAAATGTATGTTCATTTTTTAAAATTATAGGAATAATAAAAGACTTCAAATCATTTGTTAGAACAATAGTTTTAGTTGTTTATTTGTACAGTGACAATCAAAGATTTTTAGGGTTTGACGACTGTTTGTAATTATGAATTTGAAAAAAGGCTGATTTAAATTTATAGTTATTTCGTTAGATATTGTTTACAAGTCATCAAATGTTGTATAGCTTGAACTTAGAATAGGTTTCAATATCAAAGATTATATCTATAATATTCGAATAAGGAATTTTTATTCACAATGTAATAGTTTAGTTTCTTAAAAATATTACTTACAGTCGGTACATTTCATGTTATTTCTTAAAAAAAGTTTGTCATGGAAATATTATTTATTTAAAACATAATAATTCGTCAATAAAAACTATAAGTACATATTTTATAGACGCTAATATTTTTGTAGAATTTTTATATATATAAAATATGACTTCATTTTTTTAAGAATTTTTATGGTAACCTTTTTTTGTTGTTAAAGAATAGTAAAAAAAAGTACATTTAGCATTAATTGCTGCTGTATTTTCTGTCAGGTTGTATCTAATCGTTCATCTGTGCATTGGCCACCAAAGACTTTTAGGTTGTACCGACTGTTACTAATTATGATTTGAAAAGACTGGTTTAATTTAAATTTATAGTTATTTCGTTAGATATTCATTACAAAGTCTGTTTTAAAAATGTGGTTATATTATTCTTCAGTGGATAATTGTAATGGTTCACAGTTGTTTGTCAACATCTGTTCACAACTCATCAAATATTTTATTAATTTTAACTTAGAATATGTTTGTATATGAAACTTTATTATTAGGACGTTGAAACTAATTACTACGTATAATGGTAATACTAATAATCTAAAACGTATACATTGTGAATAAAAACTATTATTACAATTTTTAACAATGATAATTATGAATTTGAAAAGACTGATTTAAATTTATAGTTATTTCGTTAGATATTGATTACAAGTCATCAAATGTTGTATAGCTTGAACTTAGAATAGGTTTCAATATCAAAGATTATATCTATAATCTTCGAATAAGGAATTTTTATTCACAATGTATTAGTTTATTTCTTTAAAATATTACTTACAGTCGGTAACATTTCGTGTATACGGCTAAAAGTTTGTCATGGAAATATTAATTATTCAAAACATAATAATTCGTCAATAAAACTATAAGTACATATTTTATAGACGCTAATATTTTTGTAGAATTTTTATATATAAAAAATATGACTTCATTTTTTAAAAAAAAAATTAAGGTAACCTTTGTTGTTAAAGAATAGTAAAAATAAGTACATTTAGCATTAATTTGTTGCTGTATTTTCTGGCAGGTTATATCTAATCGTTCATCCTGTGCATTGGCCACCAAAGTCTTTTAGAGCTGTACCGACTGTTACTAATTATGAATTTGAACAAACTGTTTAATTTAAATTTATAGTTATTTCGTTAGATATATTCATTC